>ML302907.1:0-45458 GCA_005239505.1 Nicotiana paniculata
TGAGAATATCTATCAACATCAATGCCTTTGATAACAGGTGGTACTCAAGGAATTTGTTCGATTCGATCGTTTTGTTCCTTTACCTATTTCTGAAAAGTTAGTAATAAAGTCTGTAATTCAGAGTTATTAGACATACCTGGTCTCGCTTCGAGAGATTCCATAGGAGTATCTCACCTTCCTGAGTTTGCTAACCCAGACTGAGGATTTTCCACGGTTATGGTATTATTGAGGGGTGGTGTCAGTGGCGCAGGTGACGTTGCTGGTAATCCTCTCGCAAATTCTTGCAAAACCTGGCTCACATACTCTTCAATAATTTACTTTACCCGATCTTGTTCTACCGTTTGATCATTATTATCGTTGTTGTTATTGGATCATTATGGGGATTGTTCCCTTGAACCACGTGGGGTTCCTGAAGGTGATGGAACTGGGGTTCCATTCCTCTGCTGGTTGTTGTCGTTGGAGTTCGACATAGTTCAGAGGATATCGCTTGAAAAGCAAACAAAGATTGTCAGATTCCCGGTAACGGAACCAATTTGTTTAACCAAAGAATTAGATCCTTTGACCAAAGCTATTTTTAGGATGAACATGGGTTTCTTATAACCAGGGCGAGACTGATTATTTCAAGTAATTAAATAAAGAAAAATCAATGAGATGCACAAAAATTAAAGTGTATTGCAATAGTAGTTTGGATGATCCTTTACAGGTTATATTTTACTCCCTTATATAGGGAATTTCCTAATATAACGTCTTCCATTTTCAGTGATTGAGCATTAATGACTAATTATGACATTAATGTAACGTTACAATGAGTAACCATAACTGTTGCGTGAATGTTGTGTAACGTGTGGATTACAAATTGAAGATCTCTGAATCTGCCCTTTGTTCCGCTCAGATACATTTTGGCCGTGTCTCCTCATCTTCTCAATCGGGTTGATACTTCCGTAGCTAATTAACCCGTGGGTGTAATTTGTCGTTCCTCTTTGGCTCATACCTCTTCATAGAGTCCCGTCCAGCTGTCGCGTTTTCATTGCTCCACGTAGACTGCTGAGTCATCAAGATTTATTACACGTGTGAAGCTTTTTTTACCAATACAGCTCTGTATGATGTATTATGATTTATGTGGATCATCGGTTTTTGTTTTCAGATTATTTGGAATCGGTTTGGAAGGATGAATTTCAGTGTTGAAGCTTTAAGTTGAAAGAGTTGACCAAGTTTGACTTTTGTGAATTTGACACCGGGACAAAGTTTTGATGGTTCCTTTAGGTATGGATGGTGATTTTGGACTCGTTCGTATGCCCAGATTTGTATTTGGATGTTTCTAGAAGGTTTCAGCACAAGTTGGAAAAAATTGGAAATTTGAAGGTTTGGAAAGTTCATAAGTTTGACCAGAAGTTGACTTTGAGGATATCGGATTCAGATTGTGGTTCGGGGAATAGGAATAACTTCGTCATTTCATTTGGGACTTGTGTGCAAAACTTGAGTTCATTCCGGGTTGATTTGATATGTTTCTATGCGAGTTTGAAAATTAAGAGTTCAAAGTTAATTAGGTTCAATTTGAGGTGCGATTCATCATTTTGATGTTTTTATGCATGTTTTGAGGCCTTGAGTAGGTCCATGTTATGTTATGGGACTTGTCAGTATATTTGGACGGGGTCCCGAGTGGCTTGGGTGAGTTTCGGACGAGGTTCAGATCATTTTCGTTCATGTTGCATTGTTGAAGGTTGTTGGTTCTGGTGTTTCCGCATCTGTGGAAGAATGGACGCAGATGCGAGTTCGCAGATGGGGATATTTTGGTGCAGAAGCTAAGGAAGGCTTGGTTGGGGATCATCGCAGATGCGAAGGAAGAGGCGCACATGCGTGTGCGCATGAGCAGAAGTTGTGGTCGCAGATGCGCATTGGTGCGCAGAAGCGCATTTTATCTCGCACCTGCGCTTGCGCAGAAGAAGTTCCTGTTGTGCAGGTGTGGATGAGCAGACCTCCAATGTATTTCGCAGGAACATAAATTTTTTCGCAAAAGCGACGCCGCAGAAGCGGCCCTTTGTTCGCAAAAGCGAAAATCGTTGGGCAGAAGCTATATAAATCGAGGGTTTGGTCTTTATTCATATTTTGAGATGTGGGACTCGGATTGAGGCAACTTCTGGAGCAGATTTCATCAAAATGATTGGGGTAAGTGTTCTCTACTCGGCTTTGGTTATATTTCATGAATCTATCTTCATTTTTGGCAATATGTTGATGAATTTTAAAGAGAAATTGGGGGGTTTTAGCCTAATGTTTCATTATATGAGTTCTTGAGTTTTGAACATCAAATTGGAGTCAGAATTGAGTGAAACTAGTATGGTTGGACTCATAATTGAACGGGTTGTCAGATTTTGTGAGTTTTGTCGGGTTCCAAGGTGCGGCACCGAGTGTGATTTTTGGCCGGATTTGGGATTTGATTTAGTATTCGATCTTTATCATTTGGAATTGTTTCCTTGGGGTTTATTTGATGTATTTGAGTTGCTTTTGGCTAGTCTTGAGACTTTCAGAGGTCGCTACGCGCGTGATGGAATTTTTGGAGCATCACTTGGCTTGCTCAGTATTGGAATTATCTTGTTCGAGGTAAGTAACTCTTATAAACTTAGTGTTGAGGTATGAAACCCCGAATTATATGCTATGTGATTGATATTGAGGAAACGCGCATGCTAGGTGATGGGCGTGTTGACGTGCACCCTGTGAATTGTGACTCCATTATTTCCATGGCACTATATAGTGGCCCTATTTTTTGTTGATATCTGTGTTTTCACCATGTGATAAAGCAATTGAGCTGTCAATCATGCCAAATATCATTTTTAGGCCTTATGCTGATATTGTTAGGACCCATAGTGGTCGTTTCTTGTTGTCATCTCACTGATTTCACTGATATTTCGTACTCAGTCATATTCATGCATTCATATCATATCACAATCTCAGTTGTTGTTTATTGATACATCATATCATTGTTGTTGGGCTAGTTTCACGACATTGTGAGCCCGTGAGTGAGACTGGAGAGATTGATGGTTGAGTGAGGCTGAGAGCCTGATTATGAGGGATAGTTATAGGATCGGGCTGCACGCCGCAACATGTTATATTGATTTATACCTGGATCTGGCTTATGATAGCGCGTGGGCTATAGGAGCCCCTTCGGAATCTGTACACACCCCAATGAGTGCAGTTGATTATATTGATCTTCCCTGGACATGGATCTTGTCCGAAGAATTTATATACCTGGAGATGGATCTTCTACGTGGGGTCGGATTGTCCTTTCCTCTATACTGAGTGACTAATAGTCAGTGATGTATATATTCCGGGATAGATCTTCCCTGGACCGTAAGGGCCATATACAATACGGAGTGGTTGAGCATGATGAGTGGAAAGTGTGAGAAAATGGTATTGATTACTCTGAGAGTGTGATTACATGATTTATCTCTGAGATACATGGCATTGGCATGCAGGATGACATACAGACATAGAGATGCATTTTTCCTCATGTCGTACGCTATCATGTCATCATGACATAAACATTGATATGTGGGAATAGAGAGGTATTTTATATTTGTTATATGGAAAGAATATGAAACATTTTATTCATTGTGGAAATGATAATTGGAAAATTTTCAGTTTTCAAACTTACACATAATTTTGGCATTTTCGGTAAAAGATTTGGATTTTCACTGAGATGCTTAAAAAGCATGACTATTTTTCTGAAACACTGAATGAGCTGAGCGTTTTACTTTTGAGATACCTCTTATTTATATGTATTATGATGCTATGAATTGTTGTGAGATCTTGTCTTTGAACCCGACCTTGTATTGGCTCGTCACTGCTGTCAACCTAAGGTTAGGTTTGTTACTTATTGAGTACACGGGGTCGGTAGTACTCATAATACACTTCTGCACCTTGCATGCAGATGTTGATCGTTGATGATGCTGTATTCGATGGGAGCTGGATTGAAGATGTAACTGCGTCCCGCTTTTAGCTACCCTTGTTCGTTGTAGCTTTAGTTCTATAAAAATCTGTTTATGTACTTTTCAAACAGACTATGTATTTATTTCATTTCAACTTTGTAAACTCTATTCTTAGAAGCTCATGATTTGTACTGCCAGTCCTCGGGGTAATGTATCAGATTCAGATAATTTATTTACTTAATTGTGTTGTTAAATATTATTGGAAGTGGTTAGTTATTGAGATTGAGGATGATTCGGGTAAGGGAATTTCTGGATACAGGTTGTATTACACTCTACGGGTATGTGGAAATCATGGAATGATTTAGTAGTTAGTCGTAAAGGATGTAGTGTGAATGGAGTAGGAATTTGCCTGGTCGCTTAGGATTGTGGGTTACTCCCTTGGATGTTGGTGTGCTAATGAGGAACAAGTCGTTCGGTCTGTTTGGTCGGTTTCATTGAGATTTGGGAAGAGTGGATGACTCTCGAGAATGTATCTAATGGAATCAAGATTTAGATGTAGAGATTTGGAATTTTCAAGATTGGTATGTGACTAGAAAGTGAGAGCTACATTGGACGGTGTCGAGACTTGTGGCATTTTTATATTATAAGGGATTATGCATTTCCGTATCAAAAAGGTGAAGGAAACAATTTTAGGTTCACATAAGGTATCTTTAGAGTGGTTGTCTCGGTTGTGGTGCTTCAGAGTGCTTAAGAGGGGAGTCAACGGCTTATAGGCCTTAGGGCATTGTGGTTTTACACTAAGGTCTTTTTTGTGGTGAATTTTGGTTAGGCATCGTGGTGTTCTAGCAAGGAGAGTATCAATTTGAAGGCAATTTGTAAAGGACTTGGAGAATAGACCAGCTTGGTAATAGGTTGGATCAGCACAGTAACAGGTATGATCGGTTCTTTGAGTGGTTATGACGTGACTAGTCTGTACATGTATTTCGTATCAATGCTCTTGGGTTTTGGCGACCTGCGTGGCTGGGTTGAGTTAGAGAGATTCGGTTCTAATAGCTTGGTTATGTGAAAATGGGTTTTGAGGAGTTCTCAATGGTTTTTACCACGGTTCGAGGGGTATATTTTCTGCTGGCGTGAGGAGCATGTGGTGTATAGTGAATTTCTTCTGGATGAAATCAAATGGAAGGTCCCTGGCTAATTGAGTATGTAGTTTCTTATGAATCTGAGTGGACTATGAAGTTCTCGTATTTTTTCATAAGATGGCATGGTAGAAGCGGTGTGTTGTGTGGGATTGAGATTTGCATGTGCTATCTCATGGCTCATTTTGGAGGGAAGGTCATAAATTCGTAGGCACCATGGACGGTATCAGGCGACTAGGTAAATGATGTTACTATTTTGTATGACTTGATGAGAGTATACATCTCAGAAGGGGCAATATGTTTTGATGTATGGATACTTCACTAGTACTGTGGCACTCTCCTGGTTGATCAACTGCTGATATTCGAATTTTGCTATGTGGCACGGAAGAATTTTAGAAGTATTCCTCGTGAGATGTTTATGTATGGGAGATGTGTTAGACATTTTGGCGGTGGAGTTGGGATCAGATATGGTGATTTGTGTGTTCTGTGGATTTGGAGACTGGGAGTTCTCAGGAGTAGATTGTTTATTGGTTGTGGACTGTGAAGTCATGGCCGAAGCTAGCCAGATGATAGTATATGTTATGATTCAGTCATTGTGGACTTCCGGAGGTTTATTTATCTATTTATGGGTGCATGGAGTTGATTTGGGGGTCCATTGGTAGGCCTAATTAGGATGTGTATTCTGCACCGAGTCACATTGGTTGGCTCCATAGTGCTATTGTTGAGGGATGTGCCATTTGGTTGTTGCTGAGCTTATTTGTGTTCTGAAATTTTCTGTGAGTTACTCTTCTATGCTACGAGGAATTGTGATTTGTTGGTTTTTGTCACGACCCAATTTACCCTCCGAAAGGTACCGTGATGGAACCTATTCTCTATGACTAGATAAGCCTAATATTAAGGGAAAACTTTAAAAAAACACAAGAAATAAGGAAAATAAGGGAATAATCTAAATAGCAAAACAGTGTCGCTCGGCTCATACAAAATATTCTCCCAATGACCCGGAATGTCAAAAAATTACAAGCTTCTAATAACCACTGTAGCTCTAAACAAATCTGGAAGTACATCAAAAGGCTCTAAACGGTGGAGTAGAAGTAGACTCTAAGGATTTTGCTGACACAGCAGAAATACCTTATAGTCTCCTAGAATCCGCAGCAAATACGATCATTGAGGCTGATAGCGCATACCTGGATCTGCACACGAAAATATGAGCAGGAAAGAGCATGAGTACACCACAATGGTATCCAGTAAGTTCCAAGCCTAACCTCGGTCAAGTAGTGATTAAGTCAGGTTAAGGCCCTACTGGAGTAAATATAATCAATGTAAAACAGTAAAGGAGATAAGTTAATTCTACAGTAACCAATTAAAGAAAACGTTCGAAAACCTAACAGTCAAGGGAGCCCTCGGCTCAGAACAAGGTAAACTCAAGGTGAAATCTCCCGGGATACCGTCCCGTAGTTCCAAATGATTATGCAGTGCAGGGGGATCTCCCGGAATACGTTCGTAGTCCCAAAGTAAATATGCAGTACGGGGGGATCTCCCGGAATACGTCTGTTGTCCCAAAGTAAATATACAGTACATGGGGATCTTCCTTAATACGTCCGTAGTACCAAAATAAATATGTAGTATAGGAGGATCTCCCGAAATACGTCTTTAGTCCCAAAATAAATATGCAGTACATGGGGATCTCCTCGGATACATTCGTAGTCCCAATTTAAATACGCGATGCGAGACAAAATGACAGTTATGGCATCGAATTTCCATAGTTCATACTAATCACAGATAAGGAAAGTAGGAATTTAACTAAACATGGCACACACAGAGTAAAATAAGCAATTAAAACCCGTAAGCATGCTTTTCTAATCTAAGTTAAACAATTTAACATATTAGTCCAATTTAATGGAAGAAGAACGATTTATGTTTTAGGAAGGAAAAAATGGGATTTTTGCAATAATGTCCTGTGTACGTACTCGTCACCTCACGTACATGGTGCCCACACAAAAAATAATATCAAATATCCTAAGGGGAAGTCCCCAACACAAGGTTAGGCAAGCCACTTACCTCAACCGCTCAAATCAACTTGAAATCGCGCTCTTGCCACGAGTATCCAACTCCGAATGGCCCGAATCTATTCAAATAAATTGCATAATGTAAATATAGTTATAAGTAACTAACTCAACTAATCAATTCTATGTTAAAACGCGAAATAAGGAAAACGCCCCAAAAAGTCCCCCGGGCCCATGCCTCGGAATCGAGTCAAATTTACAAATCCCCAACACCCATTCACTCACGAGTGTAACCATACCGAATTTATTCAAAACCGATACCAAATTCTCGATCAAAATCCAAAAACAAGGCCTAGGAACTTTTCTCAATTTTAACCCCAAATCCGAAATTAGATGATAAAATTAAGCATAGATTAGCGGGAATTAACCAAAACTAAGTAAGAATCACTTACCCCAAACACCCACGTGAAAATCCCTCCAAAGATAGCCTAATACCGAGCTCTCAAGTCCAAATAGTGAAAAATGACATAAACCATCGATTTTGGAACATTTAAAATCTGCCCATTCATTTCTTCATCGCGATCGCGGAAAGACTCATGCAATCGCGAAGAACAGTTTTGTTGCCTCACGCTTTTACTCTACGTGACCACGATTCAACCCACGCGAACGCGATGAAATGAATCCTTTGACTTACCCGACCGCGATTGGCCCCATGCGATCGCGAAGGGTTAAAGCCCAGCTTCCCTTTGCTGCCTTATTCTTCTACTTGAACGCGACCTGGCCCACGCGTTCGCGATGCACAACCTGCCTCCCCTACGCAATCGCGTCCCTTGCTTTACGATCACGGTGAGTTAAAACCAACTGGCCTCTCGATTTCTCTACGCGATCGCGAACTTCCTCACATGATCACGATGAAGTATACCAGCTGCAGACACCAGCAAAAACAATCAATCTTCCAAAGTCCAAAAACGACCCGTTGAGCATCTGAAACACACCCGAGGCCCTCAGGACCTCAACCAAACCTACAAACCAATCCCATAACACCATACGAACTTAGTCGAGCCTTCCAACCACCTCGAACAACACCAAAAACATGAATTAAACACGAATTCAAACCTAAGAACTTAGCATTTTTTCTAAAATCTACAAATGATGCCGAAACATGTCAAACCTAGTTCGAATGACCTCAAATTTGACACACAGGTCACAAATGACACTACGAACCTAGAATCACTTCCGGAATTCCATTCCGAGCTCGATATCAAAATTTCCCTTATCGGCCGAAATCGCCAAAAATCTAACTTTCGCCAATTCAAGCCTAAATCTACTACAAACCTCCAAAACACATTTTGGACGTTCTCCTAACCCAAAAATCACTCAAGAGAGCTAACGGAGTTGACAGAATTCCATTCCGGGCCTGTCTTCACACAGTTCTGACTACGGTCCAATTTCTAAGGCTTAAACTCACAATTTAGGGACTAAGTGTCCCAAAACTCTCCGAATTCCATAACTAATCACTCCGGCAAGTCCCTATAACAGAAACAAACGTGGGGAAATAAGTTATTAGGGGATCGTGGCTCTAACTCTCAAAACAATCGGTCGGGTCATTACATTCCCCCTTCTTAAAAAAGTTATTCGTCCTCGAACGAGTCATAATACATACCTGAAGCTGTGAAAATATGAGGGTACTGGCTGCGCATATCTTGCTCGGTCTCCCAAGTTGCCTCCTCGACCGGCTGAACCCTCCACTTGACCTTTACTGAAGCAATATTCTTTGACCTAAGGTTTCTGACCTGCCTATCCAAAATGGCTACTGGCTCCTCGACATAAAATAGATCCTTGTCCAACTGGACTGAGCTGAAATCCAATACATGAGTCGGATCACCGTGATACTTCCAGAGCATAGAAACATGGAATGTCGGATGAACTATTGCTAGGCTCGAAGGCTAGGCAAGCTCATAAGCAATCTCCCCAACGCGCCGCAATATCTTAAAAGGACCAATGAACCTCGGACTCAGCTTATCCTTATTCCCAAACCTCATGATGCCCTTCATAGGCGATACCCGAAGCAAAACCCGATCACTAGTCATAAATTCCAAATCACAAACCTTTTTGTCTGCATAACTCTTCTGCCTAGACTGGGCTGTGCGAAGCCTCTCCTGAATCACCTTCACCTTATCCAAGGCATCCTTGACCAAATCTAAACCCAACAATCGGGCCTCGCTCGGCTCAAATCAACGCATTGGGGAACGGCACCGCCTACCGTACAAAGCCTCAAACCGTGCCATCTGAATGCTGGACTGGTAACTGTTATTGTAGGAAAACACTACAAGTGGGAAGTATTGGTCCCATGACCCTCCGAACTCCATCACACATGCACGGAGCATATCCTCAAGAATCAGAATCTTGCGCTCGGACTGACCGTCCGTCTGAGGGTGAAAGGTTGTGCTCAGCTCCACCCTAGTACCCAACTCCTGTTGTACGGCTCTCCAGAACCGTGATGTGAATTGAGTACCTCTGTCTGAAATGATAGATACTGGAATACCGTGAAGGCGGACGATCTCTCTGATATAAATCTCAGCCAACCTCTCTGAAGAATAAGTGGTCAGCATTGGGATAAAATGAGCTGACTTGGTCAGCCGATCCACGATCACCCAAATAGCATCGAACTTTCTCAAACTCTATGGAAGTCCAACTACAAAGTCCATGGTGATCCCCTCCCACTTTCACACTCGGGGATCTCTAACCTCTGAAGTAATCCACCCGGCCTCTGGTGCTCATATTTGACCTGCTGATAATTGAGACACTTGGCCACAAACCTCACTATATCCTTCTTTATCCTCCTCCACCAATAGTGCTGCCTCAAATCCTGGTACATCTTCGCGGCACCTGGATGAATGGAGTACCGCGAGCTATGGGCTTCCTCAAGAATCATCTCTCTGAAGCCCATCTACATTGGGCACACAGATCCGGCCCTGCATTCTCATCACCATGTCATCACCAACAGTCACATACCTCGCATCACCTCACCGAACTTTATCCTGAAGAACTAGAAGGTGGGGATCATCATACTGACACTCTCTGATGCGGTCATAAAGAGAAGACCGAGCAACCACACAAGATAATACTCGGCTAGGCTCTGAAACATCCAACCTCACAAAATGGCTAGCTAAAGATTGAACATCCAAGTCTAAAGGCCTCTCAACTGCTGCAAGATATGCCAAACTCCCCAAACTCTTCGCCCGATGACTCAATGCGTCGGCCACTACATTGGCCTTCCCTAGGTGGTACAGTATAGTGATATCATAATCATTAAGTAGCTCCAACCACCTCCGCTGACCCAGATTAAGGTCCTTCTGCCAGAACAAGTGCTACAAACTCCGGTGATTAGTGTAAATCTCACAGGGAACACCATACAAATAATTACGCCAGATCTTCAGGGCGTGAACAATAGCTGCTAACTCGAGATCATGAACCAGATAATTCTTCTTATGCACCTTCAACTGTCTAGACGTGTAGGCAATCACCCTACCACCTTGCATCAATACCGCTCCAAGGCCAATCCTTGAGGCATCACAATAGACAGTGTAGGACCCTGAACCAGTAGGCAAAACTAACACTAGGGTTGTAGTCAAAGATTTCTTGTCACACTCATGTGTCCACCTGAATAGAGAACCCTTCTGGGTCAGTCTGGTCATAGGTGCTGTAATGGATGAAAATCCCTCTACAAGCGATGGTAGTACCCCACCAAACCAAGGAAACTACGGATCTCTATAGTTGATGACGGTGTAGGACAACTCTGCACCACCTCCACCTTCTTCGGATCTACCTTGATCCTATCACAAGACACTATGTAGCCCAAGAACCACCGAATCAAGACAGAATTCACACTTAGAGAATTTTGCATGCAATCTCTTCTCTCTTAAAGTCTGAAGCACGATCCTCAGGTGCTGCTCATGATCTTCCCGGGATCGGGAATATACCAGGAAGTCGTCAATAAACACAATGATGAAAGAATCAAGATAAGGCCGGAACACACTGTGCATCACACTGTAGCTGATCAAATGAATCAAGATAAGGCCGGAACACACTGTGCATCAAATGCCCAAATGACATGACAAGAAACTCATAGTGACCATATTTGGTCTTGAAGGCAGTCTTCGGGATATCCAGCTCTCGAATCTTCAATTGATGATAGCCAGAACGCAAGTCAATCTTGGAAAACACTCTGGCACACTGTAGCTGATCAAATAAATCATCGATGCGAGGCAAAGGATACCTGTTCTTCACTGTAACCTTGTTCAATTGCCGATAATCAATACACATACGCATAGAACTATCCTTCTTCTTCACAAATAAGACCGGATCACCCCAAGGTGATATACTGGTCCTGATGAAACCCTTATCAAGCAACTTCTGCAACTTCTCCTTCAACTCCTTCAACTCAGGAGGAGCCATACAATAGGGACGAATAGAAATGGGCTAAGTTCCCGGCAACAAATCAATGTCAAAATCAATATCTCTATCGGGCGGCATACCCGAAAGATCAGCTGGAAATACATCAGGAAAGTCCCTCATTACTGGGGCTGACTCAACTATAAGGGTATCAAAACTGACATATCTCACATAGGCCAAGTACGCATCACACCCCTTCTCAACCATCCGTTGAGCCTTAAGAAAATAAATGACCCTGCGGAGAGTATAATCTAAGGTACCTCTCCACTCTAATCTCGATAAGCCTAGCATATCCATCATCACGGCTTAGCGTGACAATCAAGAATAGAATAATGGGGCGACAATCAGTCCATGCCCAAGATAACATCGAGGGCTACCATACTGAGTAATAACAAATCGACTGTGGTCTCAAAACCACTAAGAGCAATCAACCACGACCGATATACTCGGTCCACAATAAGAGAATCTCCCACAGGAGTAGATACATAAACAGGGGAAATCAAAGAATCCAGAGATATCCCCAAATATGGATCAAAATAAGAAGACACATATGAATACGTAGAGCCTGGGTCAAATAATACTGATGCAATCCTATGGAAGACAGGGACAATACCTGTGATGATTGAATCTGAATCGAAGGCCTCTGAATGGGCTGGAAGGGCATAGTACCTAGCCTGGCCTCCCCCTTCTAGGGAGACCTTTATCTCATCGGCCTCCACCTTTCGCTGCCTGAGAAGGTGGGGCAGCAGTTGGGGTTGGAAGAATAGCCGGAGGACCCGGTGGAACCTGATAATTCTATGAAGATGCACCCCTCCTAGCTTTGGGCAATCTCTAACCAGGTGACGAGTGTCACCACACTAAAAACAACCCCTCGGAAGACGTTGTGGCTGAGACTGACTTAGAACTCGACTGCTGGACTGACCGGTAATAGCACCTCGAGTAGGAGGCACACTGGATACTAGTGGTGCATTATAGGGCTCCTGAGGTCTAGGAGGAGCTGGAACACCGTTGGCTATTGGAAGAGCCGAATGAATAGGACGACTCACAAAAACCCTACCATAGCGTGCTACTGGTGCATGGGCTCCTGATAAATGACTAGCCTCTCGAGACCTCTAAGCCTCTCTCTCCTCTCTGTCCTGAGCAAATATGCCCTCTACCCTCCTGGCAATACTCACTGCCTGCTGATAAGTGATATCCATCTCCAACTCTCTGTCCATGCTGGTCCGAATAGTGGGGTGAATTCCCTCAAAGAGCGATGAACCCTCTCCCTGACTGTGGAAACCAAAATCGGTGCATGACGAACTAACTCATTGAAAGGGACTGCATACTCCGACACAGTCATAGCACCCTTGCGCAGCTGCTCAAACTATACGCGCCAAGCATCCCTGAGGCTCTGTGGGACATACTCGCGTAAGAACATCTCTGAAAACTGTCGAAGTGAGTGAGGATGCCTCATCTGGACTACCCAGCTCATAGGCACGCCACCATTGATATGCCGCTCTCCTCAACTGGAAAGCGGTGAAAGAAACTCCACTCTTCTCCATAATGCCCATAGTGCAGAGAATACGATGACACTCCTCAAGAAAACCCAGAGCTTTATCTGAATCTAGTCCACTTAAAGTAGGTGGGTGGTACTTCTTGTACCTCTCAAGTCTGAGTTGTTGTGCCTCAGAAGAATCTACCCTGGTCTCATGTTTAACCATAGCCATTGGGGGCATAAGAATATACTCTGGGGCCTAATCAACCTGGCCCCTCTGCTCAAGAGTGCGGGCTGTGGGAGTCTGTGCCTCTCCCCCAACCTGAGATGTGGCGGGAGCTGTCGGAAGCAGTCCGGCCTAAGATAGGGTGCTGAACATGCTCATGAACTAAGCTAAAGTCTCTTGGAAGGCTGGAGCAGCAATAAGGATCTCTGGTGCCGGCCCTCCAACTGGAGCTGCTGGGGGCTCCTCTGCCATATCTCTCGCAGGTGCTTGGGCTGCACCGCGTGGTCTTCCTTTACCCCGACCCCGACCTTTTGTGGATGTAGCAGGGGGATCGGGTGCCTGATCGTCGGTCCTCCCAGTACGGGTCCTCACCATCTGTGAGAAAGAATAGAATAGAATTTTAGAATTTTGATGTCAATAACTGGCACGACAAGGAAATCAAAGAAATATGATTGTTCTTAACAGTTACATAGCCTCCCGAAGATAAGTACGGACGTGTCTGCGCCGATTCGCGAGACTCTAATAAACCGGCTTGTGACTCGCAACTCCTATGAACCTAGTGCTCTGATACCAACTTGTCACGACACAATTAACCCACCGAAAGGTATCGTGATGACACCTACTCCCCACGACTAGGTAAGCCTAATATTAAGGGAAAGATTTAATAAAAACATAATAAATAAGGGAAGTAAGGGCATAATCTAAATAGCAAAACAGTGTCACTCGGCTCACACAACAATGACTCGAAATGTCACAAAGTAACAAGCTTCTAATAACTACTGTAGCTCTAAATAAGTCTGGAAGTCCATAAAAAGACTCTAAATGGTGGAGTAGAAGGGGACTCTAAGGATTCTGCGGACGCGGCAGAAATACCTTGTAGTCTCCTAGAATCCGCAGCAACTACTATCCTCGAGGCTGATAGCGCGTACCTGGATCTGCACACGAAAACATGTGCAGGAAAGAGATGAGTACACCACAATGGTACCCAGTAAGTGCCAAGCCAAACCTCGGTCAAGTAGTGACGAGGTCAGGTTAAGGCCCTACTGGAGTAAATATAATCAATGTAAAATGGTAAAAGAGATAAGTAAATTCTACAGTAAACAGTTAAAGAAAATATTTGAAAACTTAACAGCCAAGGGAGCCCTCGGCTCAGAAGAAGGTAAACTCAAGGTGAAATTCTCCCGGGATACCGTCCCGTAGTTCCAAATGCTTATGCAGTGCAGGGGGATCTCCTGGAATACGTCCGTAGTCCAAAGTAAAAATGCACTACAGGGGGATCTCCAGGAATACGTATGTATTCCCAAAGTAAATATGCAGTACATGGGGATCTCTTGGAATACATTTGTAGTCCCAAAATAAATATGCAGTACAGGGGGATCTCCCTGAATACGTCTGTAGTCCCAAAATAAATATGCAGTACATGGGGATCTCCTGGAATACATCCGTAGTCCCAATTTAAATATGCGATGCAAGATAAAATGATAGTTATGGCATCGAATTTCTACAGTTCATACTAATCACAGATAAAAAAAAGTAGGAATTTAACTAAACATGACGCACAGAGAGTCAAATAAGCAATTAAAACCCGTAAGCATGCTTTTCTAATCTAAGCTAAACAATTTAACATATTAGTACAATTTAATAGAAGAAGAACGATTTATTTATTAGGAAGGAAAAAATGGGATTTTTGCAATAATGGCCCGTGTACGTACTCGTCACCTCACGTACACGGTGCCCACACAACAAATAATTTCAAATATCCTAAAGGGGAAGTCGCCAACACAAGGTTAGCCAAGTCACTTACCTCAATCGCTCAAATCAACTTGAAATCATGCTCTTTCCACGAGTATACAACTCCGACTGGCCCGAATCTATTCAAACAAATTGCATAACGTAAATATAGCTATAAGTAACTAACTCAACTAATCAATTCTAAGTTAAAATGCAAAATTAGGAAAATCACCCCAAAAAGTCCCCCGGGCCCACGCCTCGGAATCGGGTGAAACTTATAAATTCCGAAAACCCATTCACTCACGAGTCTAACCGTACCAAATTTACTCAAAACTGATACCAAATTCTTGATCAAAACCCAAAAACTCAGTCTAGGAACATTTCTCAATTTTCCCCAATTTTTACCCTAAATCCGAAATTAGATGATAAAATTAAGCATAGATTAGCCGGAATTAATCAAAACTAAGTAAGAATCACCTACCCAAACACCCACGTGAAAATCCCTCCAAAAATCACCTAATCCCGAGCTCTCAAGTCCAAATAGTGAAAAATGACATAAACCCTCGATTTTGGAACATTTAAAATCTGCTCAGGCATTTCTTCATCGCGATCGCGGAAAGACTCACGCGGTCGCGAATAACAGTTTTGTTGCCTCACATTTTTACTCTACGTGAACGTGATTCAGTCCACGTGAACGTGATGAAATGACTCATCTGACTTACGCGACCGCGATTGGCCCCACACGATTGTCAAGGGTTAAAGCGCAGGTTCCCTTTGCCGCCTTATTCTTCTACGCGAACGTGACCTGGCCCACGGGTTCACAATGCACAACCTGCCTCCACTACATGATCGTGTCCCTTGCTCCATGATCGCGATGAGTTAAACCCAATTGGCCTCTCGATTTCTCTACGTGATCATGAACTTCCTCATGTGATCGCAATTGAACACCAGCTGCAGAAACCAGCAAAAACCAGCAATCTTCCAAAATTCAAAAATGACCCATTGAGCATCCGAAACACACCTGAGGCCCCCGAGACTTCAACCAAACCCACCAACCAATCCCATAACACCATAAGAACTTAGTCGAGCCTTCCAACCACCTCTAACAACACCAAAAGTATGAATTAAACACGGATTCAAGCCTAAGAACTTAGCATTTTTTCCAAAATCTACAAACGATGCCGAAACACGTCAAACCTAGTCCGAATGACCTCAAATTTGACACACAGGTCACAAATGACACTAAAAACCTATAGCCACTTCCAAAATTCCATTCCGAGCTCGATATCAAAGTTTCCCTTATCGGCCGAAATCTCCGAAAATCTAACTTTCGCCAATACAAGCCTAAATCTACTACAAACCTCCAAAACACATTATGGATGCGCTCCTAACTCCAGAATCACTCAACGGATCTAACAGAGTCAATGGAATTCCATTCCGGGTTCGTTCTCAACAGTTCTGACTGCAGTCTAATTTCTGAGGCTTAAACTCATAATTTAGGGACTAAGTGTCCCAAAACTCTCCGAAATCCATAACTAATCACTCCGGCAAGTCCCAATAGAATAAAAACACTTAAGGAAAGCATTTATTGAGGTGTTGCATGATTGATGGCGTATTGGTTAAATTCTTTTGGGTTTTGGTGCGGCATAGTGTCATCTTATTCTCCTATGCTAATTCACTTTGGATACTTGATGTCGAATTTCGCGTGGTTATTGATTTTGAGTAGGGTGGCTTGAGGTATATGATATGTACCAGTATTTGGATGGAGTCATGGATGACAACGGAGTTATGTTGAGGTACAAACATTCGTGTTAGAGTATAAGGCTTGTTGAAGGAGAGGGAGCTCCATGACTTGTTGATTTGATGAATAATTATGGGTTTCTATGTGTTCTTTCATTAACGGCAGTGTACGAAGGTATTTGGATGAGGTTTTTTAGGTATAAGGCTTATTGCCGGGAATTGGGTTGTTTTGAGCAGCTACTGTGATCAGAGATTTTGCTATGGGTATTTGAGTTGTGTGGTATATCTTGTGATTGTAGCTTGGGTTATGGTTGCGGTTGGTACAGCTTGTTCAGACTTATACAACGTGTAGGTTGCGAGATTCAGATCTTATAAGAAATTCCGGATGTTGGAAATTGGATTCTAAGGCTTATGGGCTAGGTTGAATTGAGAAATTTCAGTTATGTTGTGTTATCGGACCTATATGGGATAGGGTGACGTGGGATCACCCCCCCCCCNCGGTATGTGCATGGTAAGGTTATACGGTAGTTTGGTGGTCGGGAACAACTCTTGGAACGTTCGAGGACGTATGTTTAAGTTGGGGAGAATGAAACGACCTGACATGTTAATTTGAAAATTTGCACTTCGCTTGGTAGTTTACGGGCATGAGTAGATCCTTATGATGTATTATTTTTTTATGTGGATCGTCGGTTTTGGTTTTTAGGTTATTAGGAATCGGTTTGGAGGGATGAATTTCAGTGTTGAAACTTTAAGTTGAAAGAGTTGACCAAGTTTAACTTTTTGTGAATTTGACCATGGAACAGAGTTTGATGGTTCCATTAGGTTTGGATTGTGATGTTTGACTCAGACATATGCCCGGATTTGCATTTGGATGTTTCTAGAAGATTTCGGCACAAGTTGGCAAAAATTTGAATTTTGAAGGTTTGGAAAGTTCATAAGCTTGACCGGAAGTTGACTTTGAGGATATTAGATTTGGATTGAGGTTCTGGGAATTGAAATATCTTCTTCATGTCCTTTGGGACTTGTGTGCGAAATTTGAGTTCATTCCGGGATGATTTGATATGTTTCGACACGAGTTTTGGAAATTGAGAGTTCAAAGTTCATTAGGTTTGATTTGAGGTGTGATTCTTCGTTTTCGATGTTTTATGTGTGTTTTGAGGCCTCGAGTAGATCCGTTTTATGTTATGGGACTTGTCGGTATATTTGGACGTGGTCTCGGGTGAGTTTCAGACGAGGTTCAGATCATTTACGTTCATGTTGCATTGTTGAAGGCTGATGGTTTTGGTCTTTCTACATTTATGGAAGAATGGACGCAGATACAAGTCTGCAGATGCAAAAAATTGGTCGCAGAAGCAAAGGAAGGCTTGATTGGGGACCATCGCAGATGCGGAAGAAGAGGCGCACATGCGTGTGCGCAGGAGCGGAAGTTCTGGTCGAAGATGCGCCTTGGTGCGTAGAAGCGCATTTTGTCTTGCACCTGCGCTTGCCCAGAAGCAGTTCCTATTGCGCAGGTGAAGATGAGAAAACCTCCAGTGTATTCCGCAGGAGCGTGAATTTTGTCACAAAAGCGATGCCACAGAAGCGGCCCTTTGTTCGCAAAAGCAAATACCATTGGGCAGAAGCTATGAAAATTGAGGGTTTTGGTCTTTATTCATTTTTTGAGATGTGGCACTCAGATTGAGGCAATTTCTGGAGCAAATTTCATCATAAGGATTGGGGTAAGTGTTCTCTACTTGGCTTTGGTTATATTTCACGAATCTATCTTCATTTTTGGCAATTGGTTGATGAATTTTAAAGAGAATTTGGGGGTTTTGGCCTAAAGTTTCATAATATGAATTTTTGAGTTTTGAACATCGAATTGGAGTCGGAATTGAGTGAAACTAGCATGGTTAGAACGGTAACTGAACGGGTTATTGGATTTTGTGAGTTTTGTCGGGTTTCGAGGTGCGGGCCCAGGTGTGATTTTTGGCCGGATTTGGAATTTGATTTAGGATTCGATCTTATCATTTGGAATTGTTTCCTTGGGCTTTATTTGATGTATTTGAGTTGCTTTTGGCTAGTCTTGAGCTGTTCGAAGGTCGCTACGCACGTGGTGGCATTTTTGGAGCATCTCTTGGCTTGACTTGTTCGAGGTAAGTAACTCTTTTAAACTTAGTGTTGAGGTTATAAAACCTTAAATTACGTGTTATGTGATTGGTATTGAGGTGAAAAACATGCTAGGTGACAGGCGTGTGGGTGTGCACCCTGTGAATTGTGACTTTGTTGTTTCCATGGCACTGTATAGTGGCCCTATTTTTTGTTGATATTTATATTTTCACCATGTGATAAAGCAACTGAGCTGTCAATCATGCTAAATATCATGTTTAGGCCTTATCTCGATATTGTTAGG
Organism: Nicotiana paniculata; assembly: GCA_005239505.1. NCBI lineage: Eukaryota > Viridiplantae > Streptophyta > Magnoliopsida > Solanales > Solanaceae > Nicotiana > Nicotiana paniculata. Next base: position 19,081 of record ML302907.1, read on the forward strand.
ACCCATAGTGGTCATTTCTTGAAGTCATCTCACTGATTTTATTGATATTTCGTACTCAGTCATATTCATGCATTCATGTCATATCTCAGTCTCAATTGTTGTTTATTGATACATCATATCATTGTTGTCGATCTAGTTTCATGACACTGTAAGCTCGTGAGTGACACTGGAGAGATTAATGGTTGAGTGAGGCTGAGAGCCTTATTATGAGTGACGGTTATGGGATCGGGTTGCACGCCACACATGTTATATTGATTTATGCCTGGATCTGGCTTATGATAGCGCTTGGGCTGTAGGAGCCCCTCCAGAGTCCATACACACCCCTAGTGAGCGCGGTTGATTATATTGACGGATGGATCTCCCCTAGACATGGATCTTGTCTGAAACATTTATATACTTGGAGATGGATCTTCTCCATGGGTCTGGATTGGCCTTTCCTCATTACTGAGTGGTTGATGGCTAGTGATGTATATATTCAGGGATGGATCTTCCTTGGGCCATATGAGCCATATATAGTACCGAGTGGTTGAGCATGACGAGTGAAAAGTGTGAGACAGAGAGATTGAGTACTCTGAGAGTGTGAGTAGATGATTCATTTCTAAGATATATGACATTGGCATGCACACATGACATACATGCATAGAGATGCATTTTTCCTCATGTTGTACAGTATCATGTCATTCATGACTTACTATACACATTGATATGTGGCCATTGAGAGGTATATTATACTTGATATCTGGAAAGAAAATGAAATATTTTATTCAATGTGGAAAGGATAATTGGAAAATTATAAGTTTTCAAACTTACTCATAATTTTGGTATTTTTGGTAAAAAATTTGGGTTTTCAATGAGATACTTGAAAAACATGACTTATATTTTTGAAATTGTGAACAAGATTAGCATTTTACTTCTGAGATACCTCTTATTTACTTGTATTATGATTTTATGAATTGTTGTGAGATCTTGGCTTTGAACCCGACCTTGTATTAGCTCGTCACTACTTTCAACCTAAGGTTAGCTTTGTTACTTACTGAGTACATGGGGTCGGTTGTACTCATACTACATTTCTGCACCTTGCGTGCAGATGTTGGTCGTCGATGTTGATGTGTTTGATGGGAGCTGGATTGAAGATGTACTTGCATTCCGGTTGTAGCTACCTTTGTTCGTGGTAGCTTTAGATCTATTAAACTCTGTTTATGTACTTTTCAAACAGATTATGTATTTATTTCCTTTCAGCTTTGTAAACTCTACTCTTAGAAGCTCATGATTTGTACTACCAGTCCTCAGAGTAATGTATAAGATTCAGATAATTTATTTTCTTAATTGTCTTGTTAAATATTATTGGAAGTGGTTAGTTATTAGTTGGCTTATCTAGCAGGTTGGGTTAGGTGCCATCACGACTAGTGGATTTTTGGGTCATGTCAGTATACCTTGAAGTCTCTGGCTGCACAGACTTATGTCTCAAACCAACTCGATCATAAGTACCTGGATCTGCACAAAAATGTACAAAAGATAGCATAAGTACACCACAATGGTACCCAGTAAGTATCAAGCATAACCTCGATAGAGTAGTGATGAGGTCAGGTGAAGACAATGGAAAGAACATCAACGTAAGACCAGCCGCAGAAGGATCACAAATTTACCTATCAACAATGAAAAAAATAGAAGCACAAATAGTAACAAAAAATAACTAGGTAATGAAGCAACAACATACCTAAAATACAGATGAAATATGCATGGATTCAAGTAAGGAGCGATGACAACTCAATCAATCAGATGGTTTCTAATGCACAAATTACAACAAGAATTACCCAAGGTACCACTCCTTGTAACCTCAAATCATAAGTCAAAACTTTCAAATCACTTTCCCACTGCAAAATCCACGTGCCACCATATACATTATATCCGTGTCAAATGCTAATTTAAATGCTCAAGATATTTATTTTATACAATAAGGCATAATAACAACGTTGAATAAAGTAGGGAATAAAATGAAGAAATGAGTTTATTTTAGAATTAGGGTGAAGAAAATAATATTTTAAATAAAATAAAGCATCAGATAAGTTACTGGATTAAATATAAAATTTGTTAAATTAAAAGATGATAACAATTTTTAAGTAAAGTAAAAACATTACATAGGATAAGGAGTTTTAATTTGAGAAATCAATTAAAGTGAAATATGACGACTATTAAGAATAGTAAAGTATTGAATGAAACGGCGGATTTTAACTTAAGAGTCACATAAGGTGAGCATGTTCATAATTATTTTATTCAAAACAATTATGTTACCAAGAACTCAACAGGGTGTGAGATAATGATTCTGCATAGTTAAGCATCTTGGAAATCACTTCACTGTGTAACCACGGAAGCACAGATTGACACATTGAAGTAATACAATAGTTCACGTAGAATGCATGACTCACACAAGACATAACAACAACAACAAGTACAAAACACACAATTTGTTGCGGCGCACAACCTAACCCCATTGTATCATCATTTATCACTATCATAATTTTTCATTATTCCATTATAGTGTCAATAAGCAATATCAAGTATCACATATACAAACCATTGAGGCACACAACCTGATCCCATCGTATCTTCATTAATCAATATCATAATCCTCCCTTATTTCAATCGTTGCAGCGCGCAACCCGACCCCACTGTATCATCATTTATCAATATCATAATCGTCCTTTATTCCACCAGTTGGGCCACACAACCCGATCCACAAACAATTTCAAATAACAATAATAATCCAGTAATACAATTTACATGAATTTCTAAAATCCAAGGGTATGAGTGCACGTCAATAAGGAACCACGTGATAATTAAAGGAATGCAACAAATATTACAAAAGTAATAAGATAAGTAAACTACGTGACAACTAAGGTGTGTAAGTAAAACAATTAAGACAAGTAGCAAATAGGCACAAAGTCACGTAAGGGACGAACAATTCAATATTTCCACAACAAATAGCCCATGTCTCAACCACAATGTATGCAAGAATTTCGACAATAACAACATGAATGTGAATACTCAACAAGGAAACGTAACAAGACAATAAGGAGTGCAATAACTTCAACTAAAGCATATAAGAGCCAAATAACATTTAAATGGTAGAACAAATGCTAAAAATGTCAAATAGAGCATGTAAGAGTATACTGACAATGAGAGATATTACATGTTATAATGATTCAATTAAAGGAATGGAAAGAGTCTAGATAATCTAAACTGGTCACATAACATGAATAGTAAAATTAACCCAAATTCTAAAGGGTAGTTCTCTCACTCGAGGTTATGCAAGATACTTACTTCAAAGAAGCTAAACCGATACTCTAAAATGACCTTCTCGTGTGAAACAACCTCGGACAACTCAAATTTTGCCAAAATAACTTCATATCATAAATAAAAACGTAGTTAACAATTTCGGATAATAAAACTTTAATCTTTAATGAAAAATAAAAAGTCAAACCAAAAAGTCAACCCCGGGCGCGCACCTCATAATCCGACAAAATTCATAAAACTCGAACACCCATTCAAATATGATTCCAAGCATACCAAAACTATCAAATTCCGACATTATATCGGCCTTCAAATCCTCATTTTACATTTTTGAAAGTTTATACAAAAATTCTCATTTTCACCCATTCAAATCACTAATTTAATGTTAAAAATAAAAATGGAATCACGAAATATAAATCAAATCTGGATAAAGAACGCTTACCCCAAACCAACACATGAAAATTCCCTCCGAAATCGCTCAAATCCGAGCTTTCTACCTCAAAAAGTGATAAAAATAAAAAACCCTCGAAATAGAATACTTATATTCTGCCTATCGATTCCTCTTACGCGATCACGGAACAATCCTCGGGATCGCGAAGAACTAAATAATGCTCAGCAAAAATAAAGCTTCATGTTCGAGGTAAACACCTCGCAATTGCAATGAACGATGACCGACGGCTTCGCAAACGCGTATAGACAATCGCGAACGTGATGAGTGAAAGTCCACCAGCTTCCAACTCCACTACGCGAACGCGAAAAAACAGGTCCGAACACGGACAATAGAAAGCTAAACCATAGCGAATGCGTGCCCATGATCGCGTACACGATGAACAAAATCCCTGAGCTCCAAGAAACCTTTCACGATCGCGTCTTCATCTTAGCGATCGCGAAGAACAACAAGCACACCAGCAAATCAGCAGTCTAAAAACATGGAGAAATAGCCCATAGCCCATCCAAAACACACCCGAGCCCCACCGGACCCCGTTGAAACATACCAACACGTTCCATAATATAACGCGGACCTGCTCGAAGCCTCAAATCACATCAAACAACATTAAAAGTACGAATCGCACCTCAAATCGAACTTAATTAACTTATGAACTTTCAACTTCTACAACTCGCGCCGAATCATATCAAATCAACCTAGAATGATGTCAAATTTTTCCATTAAGTCCTAAATCATATTACGGAGATACTCCAACTCTCAGAATTACAACCCGAGCCCGATATCTTCAAAGTCAACTCCCGGTCAAACGTCTCAATCTTCCAAATCTTTAACTTTCCAATTTTTCGACAAAATGCATCAAATCAATCTACGGACCTTTAAATCCAAATACACCTAAGTCCAAAATCACCATACAAAGCTATTTGAATCATCAAAATACCATTCAGGAGTCGTCTGAAATTTCGGTCAACTCTTACCGTTTAAGCTCCTAAAGCAAGAATCATACTTCCAAATCAATCTTGAATCATCCGTAAATCAAAATCGACCACACACACAAGTCATAATACATAATATGAAGCTGCTCGAGACCTTAAGCCATCAAACGGGACGCTAATTCTCAAAACGACCGGTCGGATTGTTACAGTAGAATTATACTAATATCTTCTTTGTTTATTGCAGCCTCTAGGTGCAATTAGCCTCTTTCAAGAATAACTATCTAAGCAATAACCTACTCGAGGAAATTTTACTAAATATGTTGCCAGCGATGAAGACATTTTGAAAGACAGAGAAGGAGAATGTGCAATGTTGGAGGGATTCATTTAGTGAATCAGGAACAACAGTACGGTGCAATTTACCAAGAGGTTATGATTGGTAAAGTTTTATATTTTTCTCTTTAGTTTTTTCCTGAATCTCTTTAGTAGACTAAAATCGATGTGATGGAAAAAGAAAAAAAAAAAAAAAAGAATTCATGCTCAAGGAAAAAAAATATTGATGTAAGTAAATGTAACGGTTGCTTATAATCAACTAAACATTTTCCTACAACTAATGTTTGTTTTTGAAATCTTATACGCAATCTACGGAAACAAGAATTATTTAGACATATCATTGTGTAATTTAAAAAATAGAAAAAAGCAAAGCTACAAAATAAAAATATTTATAAATTCATGGTAACTTTCCAAAAGAATTAGCTTTCACGGAAGAAAAGCAAGTTAAGTGCAAAGAAGTTTGAACTAACTAGAATAGCACTCAAAGAAGTTGTACGAGGAACAAAAACAACTATGTTGGCCAAAAGCCCGTGCACAGTGCGGGCACTGGCCATCTAATTTTGTAAATAGGAAATAATTAAACGGGTAAATATTATTTTATTTTGTATCTTTAAGAAAAAGATCTAATTCTTTTACAATCAAGACCCCAATTTTCCTTCGTAGAATGTCGTGATGACATATATTCTCTACAACTAGATAAGTCTAATAAATAATAATAACTTGGCAGAAACAATTATTAAAATACTAAAACAAAAATGAATAACTGATATAACCTTCCAAATAAATAGAATCTCATCAGTATACTTCCCAAAACCAGTGGATCTGAGTCATAATATCTATGAAATAAAACTAGAATAACTACTACATCATTGTCTGAAAGAACTACAACAGTAAACAAAATAAAAGGAAATGTGACTCCGAAGCCTGCAGATGTGGAGCAGGTATACCTTGAAGTCTAGCAAAAAACTCGATCAACTCTAGGTCCGGCACGAGCAAACGTACCTGGATCTGCAAAAATATATATGCAAAAGCGTAGTATGAGTACACAACAACGGTACTTCAGTAAAGTAATGACGAAGTCAGGTCAGGACACCTACTAGGATATAAATAAGTAGTATGAAAATATAACACGAATATAAAATGAAAAATAGAGAAATAACTGATACGAAACAAGATAGTAACATAAACTAATACCATAAATTAAATATGGAAATAACATAAAAGAAGCAACTAAAGAGAACTGCAATGATCATATACCGACAACACAACTAGAATAATAAAGAAAGAAACATCAAGAAATGTACCCACCAAAACTCTTTGCAACTTGAAATAAATGGCAAGAATCACAATGAGGTACCGCCTCGTCTACAATAAAATCACAACCGAGGTACCTCATCGTATAATAAGAAATACAATCGAGGTACCACCCCTTACTCATATTTTTCAATTTCAATCACAATTTTTCCTTATACCGATGCGTGAGCCTTAAATTTGAAATAGTTTTTGAAAATAATTTTTCCGAAATAGCTACACGCATTTTAGCCCATCTTGTGAGGCCTCATGGCTTCACGTAGTTCCCCTACAAGAAACACGCATATAAGTCCCGCCTTATAACGACGCATGCACATCAACCCAATCCTTATACCGCCACATGCACGTCAATATCACATTACAACAACAACTCGTACATGTGCCCAAATATCACAATTTGCCAATAATTTACAATATCAATATTTTCACAACAATAGCCCACGGCTCCAACACAACAGGTACAAGAATATAAACAACAACAATGAATGTAAAATGCTCAAAAAGAAGATGTTTCAACAATTAGAATTTGGCCTCAACGTGATAACGACATTCACCACTTCAACACCAATAAATCAACAATGAGAGACAATGCATAATCACGATGTTAAATAAGAATAACTCACAATGGAAGAGATACCGCGTAGCAATGACTTCAAATAATGGAAGTCAACAATGAAAGTGATAACATGAACAATAACTTAAAGTAAGGGTAACCAACAATGAAAGAAGTAACATGAACAATAACTTCAATTAATGTTAATCAACAACGAAAGAGATAACATGTATAATGGCTTCAAATAATAAATATCAACAACGAAGAGATAGCATGTGACAATAAAAGAGGCAACAAGTTCAACTAACGCATGAGAGCACATTATCAATTAGGAAGTAGAACAAGTGTTAACGAAATCAATTAAGGCAAGAAAGGGTTGACTAACACATGTAAGAATAGATTGACTATGAGAATTAAAACATGATACGGAATTCAATTAAAGTATGGAAATAATCTAAGTAGCCTAAACCGGTCAACTACCATGTACAACCTGTGTACCTACTCGTCACCTTATGTATATGGATTTCACTTAGCACAATTGAATCAGACAATATCAATCTTAAGGGGTAGTTCTCCCACATGAAGTTACGCAAGACACCTACCTCAACTAGGCCAAATCAACACTCGAAAATAGCTTTTCCCTTAAAGTCCGCCTCCACACGGCTCAAATATAACAAAAATCGACATAATATCATCAAACCATGCTAATAGCAATAGATAAACTAAGATATTTACACTTTTCCAAAAAGTCAATAAAAGTCAACATGGGGCTCGCCCGGTCAAAACTCGGATCCAATGGTAGATTACATCTGCATGTGGCCCCACGAATTTATATATGTGATAAGTTTCAAATCCGAATTCAAATCGACTCTCTAAACTCAATTTCTTATTTTTCAAAAATATGAAAAAGTTTCACATATTTTCACTTTGATTCATATGATTTTGTTGTTAAAGTCTAAGATATGTTGATGGAATATGATTAGTAATGGATTAGAATCACTTACCCAAGGTTTTTAGGTGAAACTCTCATCTCCAAATCGCCTCCTACCGAGTCTAGGGTTCACAAATGAGAAAATGAGTTCAAAAATCTCGTCTTCCAGCCCTCTAACAAGCTGCAGATGTCGCATTTGCGACACATGGTTCACATTTGCGAAACATCGTAATTGCGGACCAAGGCTCACATTTGCGAACCCGAACAGCCTCATGAAAATTCGCATTTGTGAGAAAGGCTTCGCAATTGCGAAGTTAGGAGTTTTGCAAATGTGAACAAATGTTCGTAATTGCGAACCAAGGCAAGATCTGGCAGAATTCGCAAATGCGAATGGAATGTTGCGGTTGCGAAAACTGCCCTTCTTCTCTTCACCTTCGCAACCGCGACCCTGGTGTTCGCAATTGCGACACCAGAACACCAGACACTAGATTTTCTGCATTTTCCGTCCAAACCACTCTGTAACATGTCCGAAACTCATCCGAGCCCTCGGGGCTCCAAAAAAACATCCACACAAGTATAAAAACATCATACGAACTCGCTCACACAATCAAAATACAAGAATAACATCTAAAACTATGAATCGAACACTAAAACACATGCATTCCAAAGTAAAATTCAAGAATTTCTATAATTAATTGTGCAAATCAACTCGAAACGACACCAAATTGTGCAGACAAGTTCTAAATATCATAAAAGACTCATTCCAATTCTCAAAATCTAATTCTGATCTCAATTGTTAAAAGTCAACCTACGGTCAAACTTTTCAACTTTAATTTGCCAAATTTCGGCAAATCAACATAAATCAACCTACGGACTTTCAAAATCAATTTCGGGCATACGTCCAAGTTTGAAATCATGATACGAAGATATCGGAGCCATAAAAATATGGTTTCGAGGTCATTTTCACAAAAGTCAATGTTTGGTAAACATTTTTAATTTAAACTTCTTAGTCAATAATCAAGGGTCTAACGCGATGTGAACTGCGTACCCCAGTCAGAGATGATGGATACGGGTACGCCAAGAAGTCGGAAAATCTCGCGGATATAAACCTGAGCCAGCTGCTCTGAAGAATAGGTAGTCACTACCGGAATGAAAATGAGTCGACTTGGTCAACCTTTCCATAATCACCCATACTGCGTCAAGCTTATTCTGAGTCTGTGGGAGCTCAACAACGAGTCCATGGTGACACGCTCCTATTTCCACTCGGGAACCTCACGCCGCTGAAGCAAACCACCCGGTCACTGATGCTCATATTTCACATGCTGACAATATAGGAACCTAGCTACATACTCCACTATGTCTTTCTTCATCCTCCTCCACTAACAGTGCTGCCTCAAGTCCTGATACATCTTAGCGGCACCCGGATGAATGGAGTACCGCGAACTATAGGCCTCCTAAAGAATCAACTCATGCAACCCATCCACATTGGACACACATAACCGGCCATGTATATGTAACACACCGTCATCTCTAATAGTAACCTCCTTGGAATCATCGTGTTGAACCGTATCCTTAAGGACAAGAAAATAGGGGTCGTCATACTGACACTCTCTAATACGATCATATAGAGAAGACCGAGAAAGCACGCAGGCAAGAACTCGATTGGGCTCCGAAACATCTAATCTAACAAACTGGCTGGCTAAGTCCTAAACATCTAATGCTAACGGCCTTTTCTGCTGCCGGTAGATATGCTAAACTACCCAAACTCTCCGCCTTTTGACTCAATGAATCGGCGACCACATTGGCCTTCCCGGGATGATATAGAACTAAGATATCATAGTTCTTAAGCAACTCTAAGATCTTTCTGTTTGAAAAGATGATGTAGACTCCGGTGGTCAGTAAAGACCTCAGAAGGGACACTGAACATATAATGCCGCCAGATCTTCGATGTGTGAACAATGGATGCCAACTCCAAGTCGTGGACTGGATAATTCTTCTCATGGGCCTTTAGTTGTCGTGGCGCGAAGGCAATCACCCTACCGTCTTGCATCAACACTGTGACAAGGACAACACGTGACGCATCACAATACACAGTATAGGACCCCAAGCCCGTAGACAACACCAACACTGGAGCTGTAGTCTAAAGAGTCTTGAGCTTTTGAAAGCTCGCCTCACACTCCTCGGACCATCTGAATGGAGCACCCTTCTAGGTCAATCTGGTCATAGGTGAAGCTATATATGAGAAACCCTCTATGAAATAACGATAATACTTAGCCAGACCAAAGAAACTCCGAATCTCGGTGGATGAAGACAGTCTGGGCTAACTCTCCACTGCTTCAATATTCTTAGGATCTACCTTGATCCCCTAACTTGACACCAAATGACCCAAAAGCGCCATCGAATTAAGCCAGAATTACGACTGTAAGAATTTTGCATACAACTTCTTCTCTCTCAAGGTCTGGAGCACGATCCTCAAGTGCTGCTCATGATCTTCCCAATAGAGGGAGTACACTAAGATGTTGTCAATAAACATAATGACGAATGAATCAAGATAAGGCTGGAATACATTGTTCATCAGGTGCATACATGTTGATGGGGCGTTGGTTAGCCCAAATGATATCACAAGGAACTCGTAGTGACCATACCGAGTCCTAAAGGCAGTCTTCGAAATATCCGGATCCCGAATCTTCAGCTGATGATAACCTGACTGCAAATCAATCTTTGAGGAAAGTCTGGCACCCTGTAGCTGATCAAATAAGTCATTAATGTGTGGCAATGGATACCTTCTCTTCATTGTAACCTTGTTCAACTGTCGATAATCAATACACATGCGTATAGAACCATCCTTCTTCTTCACAAAAACAAGACCGTAACTCCCCACAATGACACACTAGGACAAATGAAACCCTTATCAAGAAACTCTTGCAACTTCTCCTTCAGCTCCGCTAGAGCCATACAATATGGTGGAATAGAAATGGGCTGAGTAACCGGCAACAAGTCAATAACTTAATCAATATCCCTATCGAGCAGCATGCCAGGGAGATCTGCCGAAAAAATATTCGGGAAGTCTCTCACTACCGGAACTGACTCAACGGTAGGAGTATCAACACTAATCTCTCTCACAAAGGCTAGATAATCATCACACCCCTTCTCAACCATCCGCTCAGCCTTTAGAAATGATACAACCCTGCTAGGAACATAATCTAATGCACCCCTCCACTCTAACCGTGGTAAACCTAGCGTAGCCAACGTCGGTGTCTTGGCGTACAATCTAGAATAGCATGCTAGGGAGACAACTAGTCTATGCCCAATATAACATTAAAGTCTACCATATTAGTAACAATAGATCAACTTTGGTCTCAAAACCACCAATAACAACTAAACACGACCGATACACATGGTCCACAATAATAGAATCTCTCATAGGCGTGGACACTTAAATGGGAGAAATCAAAGAATCACGACATAAATCCAAACACGGGGCAAAGTAAGATGAAACATATGAATAAGTAGATCCCAGATCAAATAAGACTGATGCATCTCCATGGAAAATCGGAACCATACTTGTAATGATTGATTCTGAGGCAACTGCCTTCGTCCTACCCGAAAAAACATAGAATTTGTCGTGGCCTCCCCCTCTAGGGCGACTTCTACCCGCTTGGCCCCCACCCCTAGCTGGTTGTGCGTGTGAAGAGGCAACTGGGGCAGAAACCATGTCCTGGGAAGTTAGTGGACATGACTTGATAAGTGGATCCTGAGTAATCTGGGGAGGTGCACCCCTCCTGATTCAAGAGCAGTCTCTAACCATGTGGCGGGTATCACAATACTCAAAGCAGGCTCTTGGTATGCGCGGAGGCTGGGATTGGCTTGAGCATGGTTGGCTGGATTGATCGCTGAAGGCACCCCGTGCAGGAGGTGCACTAGAAAGTGGTTGGGCATAGTGTGAAACCTGAGACCTCGGAACAACCAGAGCACCACTAGAAGTTGAAAGTGCTGAATGAACCGGACGACTCTCATAGCCTCTTCCATGGCGGGCTATAGTTGCAGTGTGACCATCACTAAATCCTCTCATACCACGAGGCCTCTTGGCATCCCTATCATCTCTCTCACAGCCCCGCATACCCTCCAACCTCCGTACAATGTCAACCACCTGCAAATATGGAGTATCTGTCTCCAACTTTCTCTCCATATTGAATCTAATACCGTAGTTGAGCCCCTCGATAAATCGACAGACTCACTCTCTGAATGTAGAAACTAAGGCAGGTGCATGTCTGGACAAATGACTAAATCAGACAGCATACTTCGACTCTATCATAGTACTCTGACACAACTGCTCAAACTCCACGCGCCATGCACCCCGAAGGGTTTTGAGAGACAAACTCTCTCAAGAATAACTCTGAAAACCAAGTCCATGTATATGAAGCTGCCTCAGTTGGGCTACACTCCTCACACACTCGCCACCACTGATATGCTGCTCTGGACAACTGGAAGGTAGTAAAAACAACCCCATTCGTCTCCACAACACCCACAGTGCGGAGAATACGGTGGCACTTCTCAAGAAAATCACGTGCATCCTCTGAAGCCAAGCCATTGAAAGTAGGAGGGTACTACTTCTTGAACCTCTTGAGCCTAAGTTGCTCCCCATCAGGTTGTACCGGTATTATCTGTGCGACCTGATCAACCTGGACCTGCTGCTCTGGAGTATGGGCCACGAGAGTTTGTTCTCCTCTCCTAGATTGAGATGTGGCTGGTGCAAGTGGAATAAAACCCGCCCGAGCTAAGGTACCGAACATGCTCAAGAACTGTGCAAGTGTAACCTGAAGTGCTGGGGTGGCGACGTGCACCTCGGATGCCTGTCGCCCAACTGGAGCTACTGGTGGCTCTACTGTCACAACTCGGCCAGATGCTCTGCTCCACCACGTACCCCTCCTCGGCCTCTACCCTAGCCCTGTCCTCTCGCGTCTCTAGCAGGGAGCATATGTTTGATCAAAGGATCCAGCGGCGCATGTCCTCACAATCCGTGAGAGAATAGGAAGTCAAAGATTCAGTTTTCGAAGTCAAATAATTCGCATGATAAGGGATCAAAGAAGTGAAGTTTTCCTAATAGTTCTGTAACCTCTTGAAGAAAACTACAGACGTCTCTGTACCGATCTGCAAGACTCTACTAAAGCTGCTTATGACTCGTAACCCCTATGAACCTAGAGTTCTGATACCACTTGTCCTGATCCCAATTTCCTCCGTAGGATATCGTGATGGAACCTAGTCTCTACGACTAGGTAAGCCTAACAGATAGTAATAACTTAGCAAAAGTAATGATCAAAATAATAAAACAATACACTTCCCAAAACTGGTGGAACTGAGTCATAAGCTTATGGAATAAACTAGAATAACTACTACATCACTGTCTGAAAGAACTACAACAGTAAACAGAATAAAAGGGAACGTGACTCCGAGGCCTGCGGACGTGGAGCAGGTATACCTTGAAGTCTCCCATGCAGCAACTCAATCAACTCTACTGTCCGGCACGGGCAGACGTACCTGGATCTGCACAAAAATGTGTAGAAGCGTAGTATGAGTACACCATAATGGTACCTAGTAAGTATCAAGCCTAACCTTAGTAGAGTAGTGACGAGGCCAGGTCAAGACACCTACTAGGATACAGATAAGCAGTATGAAAAGGTGATATGGATACAAAAAAGAAAAATGGAGAAATAACTGATACCAAACAAGATAGTAACATGAACTAATATCAGAAATTAAACATGGAAATAACATAAAAGAAGAAACTAAAGAGAATTGCAATGATCATAAACGGACAACAATTGTTAGAACAATAAAGAGTAAAACAACAAGAAATGTTCCCACCAAAACTCTTTGCAACATGAAATAAATGACAAGAATCATAACGAGGTACCACCTCGTGTACAATAAAATTACAATCGAGGTACCGCCTCGTATAATCAAGAATTACAACCGAGATACCGCCTTGTATTCACATTTTTTCAATCTCAATCACAATATTTTCTTATATCGCGGCATGAGCCTTACATTTGAAATAGGTTTTGAAAACAGTTTTTCCAAAATAGCTACACGCACTTTATCCCACCTTATGATGTCGCGTGGCTTAAGGTAATTCCCCTAAAAGAAACACGCACATAAGTCCCACTTTATACCACCACATGCACATCAACCCCAAGCCTTATACCTCCGTATGCACGTCAATATTGTATACGGCTAAAATCAGAAAGCCTGATTTTATGATCATTGCGGCGCTTCATAGCCTGTCTTGAGAAGGCATGTCAATGACTCTCAACGCTTGACCTCGAGGCAGTGTAAATCGAAGGCCATCATGAAAAAGCAGGAAATTCTCAAAAGGCACGTGGTTAAAGCTGATCAAGTACGCAAAATAGTACAAGCCCGTACCGTGGCATTAAATGGATGTACCAGTCGTTTATCTTTGTATTAATTGTACATGTACTATGTTGGGATTCCCCCTTTTATATAAAGGGGACCCTTGTTATTTTGTAATACACATGATATCAAATACAAGAATAAGAACATCCTCTACTCTCTAACTCAAACATTCTCTACAATTATTGTCAACAAACCACAATATCACTATTTTCATAACAATAGCCCATAGCTCCAACACAATGGGTAAAAGAATATAAGCAACAACAATGAATGTAAAATGCTCAAAGGAAGATATTTCAACAATAACAATTTCGTCTCAACGTGATAACGACCTTCACCACTTCAACACCAATAACTCAACAATGAGAGACAATGTATAACCACGATGTTAAATAAGAATAACTCACAATGGAAGAGATAACATTTATCAATGACTTCAAATAATGGGAGTCAACAATGAAAGGGAATATGAACAATAACTTCAAGTAAGAGTAATCAACAATGAGAGAAGTAACATGAACAATAACTTCAATTAGTGATAATCAACAACGAAAGAGATGACATGTATAGTGGCTTCAAATAATAAAAATCAACAATGAAGAGATAGCATGTGAAAATACAAAAGGCAACAAGTTCAACTAAAGCATGAGAGCACATTATCAATTAGAAGGTAGAACAAGTGTTAACGAAATCATTTAAGGCATGTAATGGTTGATTAACACAAGTAAGAATAGATTGACTAAGAGAACTAGAACATGATATGGCATATAATTAAAGCATGGAAATAATCTAAGCAGCCTAAATCGGTCAAATATCACGTACAACCCGTGTACAGACTCGTCACCTTGTGTATACAGATTCCACTTAGCAAAATTGAATCAAACAATACCAATCATATGGGGTAGTTCTCCTGCTTGAAGTTAGACAAGTCACTTACCTTAACTAGGCCAAATCAACAATCGATAATAGCTTTTTCCTTAAAATCCGCCTCCACACGGCTGAAATCTAATAAAAATCGACTTAATATCAGCTAGGGAATTCAATTGCAAAAGATAAAGCTAATATCTTTATACTTTTTTAAAAAAAGTCATCCTGGGGCCCGCTTGGTCAAAACTCGGTCCAATGGTAGATTCCGTCTACCCATGACCCTACGAATTCATTTATATGATTAGTTTCAAAATCCGAATCCAAATCGACTCTCAAACTCAATTTCTTATTTTTCAAAAACTTGAAAAAGTTTCACAAATTTTCACTTTGATTCAAATGATTTTGTTGTTAAAATCTAAGATATGTTGATGGAATATGATTAGAAATGGATTAAAATCACTTATTCAAGGTTGTAGGTGAAAATCCCCTCTTCAAATTGCCTTCCACCGAGTCTAGAGTTCAAAAATGAGAGAATGAGTTTAAAAATCCTGTATTCCAGCCCGTTAACCAGCTGCAGATGTCGTTTGCGACACAGTGTTCGCGTTTGCGAACTCTTGCAATTGCAGACCAGGACTTGCATTTGCAAACCCTGACATCCTCATGAAACCTCGCATTTGCGAGAAAGGCTTCACAATTGCGAAGCTGGGAGGTTTGGCAAATGCGAACAAATGCTCGAAATTGCCAACCAAAGCAATATCTGGCAGGCTTCGCAAATGCGAAGGGAATCTCGCAATTGTGACAACTGCCTCTCTTCTACCACCTTCGCAAATGCGACCCTGTTGTTCGCATTTGCGGCACCAGTTTTTCTGTATTTTCAATCCAAACCACTCTAGAAAATGTTTGAAACTCAACCGAGCCCTTGGGGTTCCAGACCAAACATCAAACAAGTCTAAAGACATCATACGAACTCGCCCGCACGATCAAAACACAAGAATAACATCTAAAACTACAAATCGAACTAAAACGTATGAACTCCAAATTAAGTTCAAGAATTTCTAAAGTTACAATTAAACGTGCGAATCCTATCAAATCAACTCCAAATGACACCAAATTTTACAAACAACTTCTAAATATCATAACCGACTTATTCCAAGTCCCAAAATGAAATTACGAGCTCGATAGCTAAAAGTCAATTTACGGTCAAACTTTTCAATTTCAAATTGCCAAATTTCAGCAAAATCAATTTCGAGCATACGTCCGAGGCCGAAATCACGATACGAAGCTATCAGAGCCATAAAATACAGTTCCGAGTCATTTTCACAAAAGTCAAAGTTTGATTAATATTTTCTAATTTAAACTTCTAAGTCAAGAACCAAGGGTCTAAATCAACCCGAAAACTTCCCGGAATGAAATTAATTGAACCCGCAAGTCATAAAATTATAAACACACATGTATGAAGCAATAAAAAGGACAACGGGACGCAATTACAATGAAACGGCCGATCGACTTACACTCCTTTTTTATCCCTAATACATGAATAAGAAATTCATCCCATTAGTGGTGTCAGAACCTCAAGAATGGGAGTATGAGACTGTAAAGTATGTGTGGAGAAATATTTCAGTTAGTTTTTAATCAAAAAAAACAATTGAAAGTTAACGTTAAAAATATGTTTAAATAAATTAAGGTATATTTGGACATAAATTTTAACTAGGAAAATAAATATAAATGTTGAAAACTTCGCGAGTGAAACTAGCATTTCACTTGATTTTTTTGTTTGATATTTTAATATTTCACTTGAATCTCAAATATTGCAATTTTGTATTTGCATATAGTCATTAACAATCTAATATTTGCAAGTTGATTTTTTATAAGTACTTTGATATGTGTACTACATTTATTAGTCCCGTGGGACTGTTTCTATGTCAGATTCATTACACCTATTAGTCGCTGCTGCTTGTACACTCGGTAAGTAGCTCCTATCGTTATGATATGAAGTTTTTTCTAATATTTCATTGGCAAGTGGTTTTGTAGGAACGATTATTGTTTTCAAGTCTATCACCATTTTATTTAACTCTTGCTCCATATTTCTTGTTTCAGTAAATATGTACACATTATTTTCAATCTCAACTACTCAAAATTATATCATAACCAAAACGCCACACATTTACCATATCCCAACATTCTACCGTTACAAGGAAAACCATGTTGAGTGCCTAAAGACAACCATATATGATTTATAGGAAATGTTAATTAAGAATTAACCTCATGAAGAATCACTTGAAGAGAGAAGAAGAGAGTGATGATGGACGAACAGGATCTATAGGTTCCACATAACCAGTAACAACACCTTTTTTTAACTACCTATAATTTTGTATCACCGTGATAATATCTTGTCCACCAAACGAAAAATAAAGGTAATTTAATTAAATTGACTAAAAATAGAATTTCTCCGCAAAGAAAAGACAACCGTGTCAAACCCTAACAATTCCCAAATATTACCATTTCCTCTATTTCCTCCCCACCATTTATTTACGTACGTACTCCAGAAAATACCAATCCTATTCAAATATCTATACATAAAAGACATTAACCTCTCTTTCAACCTGGGCAACAGATACAGAAGAATCATTGTCCACCTTCCCATTTGATTCTTCTGTATATTCATCCCCTACACATTACCAAAATCCCTTCTCATTCTCCCTACATAGTCCAAATTATAGAACAAATTGATAACAAAAGAAAGAAAGCAACAAACAATCATGGGGCGCTGCTGTTGTTGCAACTGCCTTTTCAGCTGCGTTTTTGCATGCATCTGTCAAATGCTCTGCGCCATTATCATAATTATTGGCGTCATTATTTTAGCCCTTTGGCTCATTTTCAGGCCCAATAAGCTCTACTTCCACATCGCTGACGCCTCGCTCACAAAGTTCGATTTCTCCCCTACAGCAAACACCCTCGATTATGATCTTTCCCTTAGCGTTGACATCAGAAACTCCAACAAAAGGATTGGGGTTTACTTTGACAACATCGAAGCCAAGACTACTTATCATCGCCAAAAGTTTGACAATACCAGTCTTGAATCGTTCCATCAGCATCCCGAGAATACTACTATCTTGAATCCAGTGCTCAAGGGTCAGAGTTCGGTTTATTTGGGAGATAGTGAGAAATCAGATTACAATGATGAGAAGAAATCTGGGATGTACAGTATTTTCACTGTGCTTTATATGCGAATTAGGCTTAAGTCTGGTTGGATCACATCAGGGAAGTTTAAGTTAGCAGTTGGCTGTGAGTTGAAGGTTCCTATGAAATCAAATGGTGAATCTTCGGGTACTTTTGAGAGAACCAATTGCATTCTTATACCTTGGGCGCGTGATTAATATAATCTTTGAGTTTATTTCTTTGTTTTTTTCTAATTTTTGATTTGTTTATATTTTCTTTGGATTATCAGGAGATGTTCTTGATTAAGGGAATTTTTTTTCTTTTCTTTTCTTTTGTGTTTTGTGATACTAGTACTACTCATCCCGATTTATCTTGAAAGATAAATTGTTGTGTATTGGGATGAAATGAACCTAAATAAGACATAACGAATATAGGGATATCATACTATCGATCCCCACAAACATGGGATTGATAGTGAGTTGATTGATTGATAAGTTTAAATATTATTTATCTATACACATAGTATGATCTGGTTATTCTAATATTGTTTCTGAATTATCAATCAGTGTTTCTTATTATTATTATTTTTTTTTAATTTTCTCTCATTCTGGTTCTGTTTTGTGTTTGTTTTACTCTGGTGATATGATTATGAGAAATTAGAGTGAAGCTTTGCCTTCCTTAGTATAGTATGGAAGATCAAGAGGATTAAGAAGATTAAATTAAATTTGTCCAAATAAAAGGATAACGTATTTTTTTCAACTAGCTACTAAACATAGCTATGGAATACACCCGTTTTAATAATTACAAATGTGGTATCTGAATCTGCAAAGCAAACCAAGTGATTTTGTGCGTGGTGTCCTCGCTAAGTTTGATATTTTACTTTTGTCTCCATTTTAAAAAGTTTGCAAATATACAAAGGCGGAGCTAGGATTTAAAGTTTATGGGTTCTGAATCATAGATTGTCTTAGTTACTGGGTTCACAATTAAATATTTGTACATATTTAATAAATTTCTTAATATAAATATAATGTTTAAGCAAAAGTGGATGGGTTCATCCGAACCTGCACTTATAAGGCTAGCTCCGCCTATGCAAATATAGGTCAAGTTGAATAACCTCTTCTTCTCCTGCTCTTGCTTCTCAATGTCTTCATTGTTGCAGTTTAGAACGAAAGAACTTTGAATATCAAGATCGGTACATGGACAAGATCTGCAATACGTAGTACTTACAAGCCTCGAATCTCATGTAAAATGTGCCATGAATTGGCTGTATTTATATGTTTAAGTATGATAATGACGAAATTAAATATGAAGTACGTATACATAAAGTGGTGTTTTCACTTACTTTGCTACAGTAAGAGGGGCCTCTAACTCCCATCTCCTTTAACATTTCAAATAACATTATAAGATCTTTCCCCTCTTGAACAACGTAGGTAAGTTCTAGCAATTCGGTAAGACTTATGAACAATTAAATAAGATAAGAGAATCAAGTTAACTATACCAAAATTATGATTTGCTTTCCTGCTTTGTTATCAATTGAATACGAAAAGTTCTGCCAATTCGACAACTTGGACTTGTAAAAGATTTAACAAAATGTATACAAGAATGAAGATTATACCAAAGTTATGACCCACCGTCATAACTAATTGCCATGAACAATTGAGCATAGGCAAGTTCAGCCAATATCTGATTAGACTACTTATGAACAATTTAAGATATATCGAAGAATACCAAAGTTATAATCTGCCATCATAACTTGTAAATGATTGAAAACACATAAGTTCTGCTAATCTGGCAAGAGTTGTGCACCATTTAACAATATAAGACTATGAAGATAGTACCCAAAAATTTTCCCAAGCATAGTTTATGAAAGTGTAAATTTTTCATTCTTTTGTCTGGCATAAAACTTGTGAAAAAAGTTCTGGCCTATTTGTAGGGGCAACTCAATGAACTTATGTCACGACCGAAAATTCCAACCGCGGGGTCATGATGGCGCCTAACACTGTTTGCCAGGCAAGCCAACACAATAGATGATACAAGATAAGGAAAAGCAATAAAAGACTGATAATGGTCAATAAGTACAGAATCACCAAGTAAGTCTCTTTCCGAAATGAGCAAAGAAGCAGCCAAGCTAAATTCACAATCCGAGAATCAAGTAAAGGAATGAAATCATCCAATTGCACGACATCACTCTTCGTGCTTTTACTCTCATCCTCACCATATAATATAAACGCAATGGCATGACATCACCCTTCAGGCCTTTATTTTCATCCTCGCCATTTAATATAAATGCAATGACACTACATCACCCTTCGTACTTTTACTCTCATCCTCACATGATAATGATATTAAATCAATCAAGTGCACGACATCACTCTTCGTGCTTTAATCCTCACATTCACTCAATTAGTGATAACAATATGCAAATATGGCATGGCAACACCTTACGTGCTTTTCAGTCTTCCTCACCAAGCAACAGTAATAGCCCAAAGTATCAAGCGAGGTGGGTAGCAAATTTCAACTTCAAATGTGGTGCTAGAATAACCAATTTCAACTTTCAATATCACTACAAGTTTAAAATAAGCAATAAACACAGTAGCGAACAATTAAAGAGTAACGATCTAGTTAAGACATGGAAGACATAGCAAATGAAATAACACGGTACAAATAGGAAAAATTTAGCCCGCATGCTTCTTAACCCATGACGATGTATATATACTCGTCACCTTGCATATATGTCGTCTCCACACATAGTTCATGTAGCAAATAGACCAACAAGTGTTAATTCCCTCAAGTCAAAGTTAACCACGATACGTACCTCACTCTGCAACCAAATCAATAATCAATCACGACTTTGCCTTTCGAACAAGCTTCCAAAACAACCGAATATAGCCAATTATCGATCAAACAATTCAAAATAAGCTTTAAAAACTACCCACAAATAAAAAACGTTCAATTTTGATAATTTTTTAAAAAATCAACAAATGTCAACCCTGGATCCGCTTGGTCGAAATCCGAGATTCAGACCAAAATCCGAATATCCATTTACCCGAGTTCGGTTTTGTGATTTGTTTCCAAATTTGACCTCAATTTGAGGTCTAAATCTCAATGTCACAAAATCTCAAGTTCTACCCAAAACCCCTAAATGCTACCATGAAATTCTTATATTTGACGCAAATTCAAGAGTAATTGAAATTGATTGAAAACTAGTTAAAGATGCTTACCATTGATTTTGGGAAGACAATCTCTCAAGAAAATCGCCTCTAGAGTATTTTAAGTTGAAAAATAGTGTAAAATGAGCTAATTCCTCATTTTCCAATCTTTACTCAGTTGTAGGCATCACGTTTGTGAACACTAGTAAATAAGATGTCTACGAATACGAGACACTGGTCACAAATGCAAACAGTGCATCAGATACATAAAAGTTGCAAATGTGGAAAAATCTTCTCATTTGCGAAGGTCCCTCCTTCCGCAACGCGAACTAAGCTTCGCTTTTGCGAAGCTGCCCCAAAGTTGACAGACTCTCAAATGCGAGACCCATCCGCATTTGCGATTTTCCACCCTTCGCAAATGCGGTCCCTTTTTCACAAATGCGAAATTTTCCGGTCCTATTGTATTTTGCAAATGCGATCACATGACTGCAAAAGCGATACTCGCAAATGCGAGATCTGCAGGCTTGCACCATCAATTCTAAAACCATCCAAACTCATCCGACATTCATTTGAAACTCAGCCGAGTCCCTCGAATTCCAGTCCGAAGGTGCAAATAAGTGTAATAACATCATACAAACTTTCTCGCTACCTTAAATTATTAAAATAACATCAAATAACAAGAATCAATCCTCAAAACTCAAGATTTTTTTTTCAACTTCAAAATTCAGTTTTCATAATTTTTCACATAATGCGTCGAAATGCGCTCATGTCACCCCGATCCCTAACCGAACAAGCGTAAAAGTCCAAAAATATCATATGAACCTGTCGAACTCGTCAAAATACCGATCAGGGGTCATTTACCAAAAATTTTGGTCGTGGTCAACTCTAACCTCTTTTACAAAAATCTCATTTTTTCAAACTTTTACATAAAAGCTTTTTTGAAAAATGACACAGATCATGCATGTAAATCAACAAACATCAAATGAAGCTATCTAGGGTCTCAAAATACTGAAATTAAGGGTATTACTTAAAACGACCAATTGGTCGTCATATTCTCCACCCCTAAAGAAACGTTCGTCCTCGAACAGATATAGAAAAGTACCTAAACTGGTAAAAAGTTGGGGTATCTACTTCATGTATCGGACTCGGACTCTCACGTAGCCTCCTCAAACGTCAGACATCTCCACTGAACTTTCACAGAAGGAAATCTCTTGGATCTCAACTTACGAACCTGCCGGTCTAGAATATCCACCGACTCTTCATCATAGGTCAGATTTTCATCAAGCTGCACCATGCTGAAGTCCAAAACATGTGATTTGTTATCATGGTACTTCTGAAGCATGGAAATATGAAATACTGGATGTACCCCTGCTAGGCTAGGAGGAAAAACAAGCCTATAAGAAACTTCCCCAACTCTCCCCAAGATCACAAACAGGCCAATAAACCTCGGGCTCAACTTTTCCTTCTTCCAAAACCACATCGCACCATTCATAGGAGACACTTGGAGAAGAAACTTCTCACCCATATGTAAGCCACATCTCGAACCTTCCGGTCAGCATAACTCTTCTGCCTGAACTGAGTTGTACGAAGTCGCTCCTGAATTACCTTAACTTTCTCCATAGCATCACGGACCAATCAGTTCCCAACAATCTAGCCTCACCGGGCTCAAACCAACCAATTGGCGAACGACGTCTCCTCCCATATAAGGCCTCACACGGAGCCATCTGGATGCTCGACTAATAACTGTTGGTGCAGGCGAACATTGCAAGTGGTAGAAACTGATCCCATGAACCTCCGAAATCGATAACACATGCATGTAACATGTCCGTCAAGATCTGAAAAGTGTGCTCGGATTGTCCGTCCATCTGAGGATGAATCGTGGTACTAAAATCGACCCGCGTGTCCAAATTACTCTACACGACTCTCAGAAAAAGCAATGTGAACTGCGTGCCTCGGCCGAAAATGATGGAAATAGGCACGCCGTGTAGGCGGATAATCTCCCATATGTAAATCTGAGCCAACTTCTCTGAAGAATAGGAAGTCATCATTGGAATGAAGTGTGCAGACTTGGTCAATCGGTCCACAATAACCAAGACTACGTCATATTTCCTCAAGGTCCGTGATAAGCCTACCAAAATATCTATAGTCATGTGCTCTCACTTCCACTCCGGTATCTCCAATCTCTAAGTCAACCCACCCGGTTTCTGATGCTCGTACTTTACATGTTGATAGTTCAAACACCAAGAGACATAAGCAACAATATCTTTCTTCATCCTACGTCACCAATAGTGTTGTTTCAAGGCACAGTATATCTTCGTGACACTTGGGTGAATAGAATAACGCGAATTGTGAGCCTCATCAAGGATCAACTCTGTCAACCCATCGACATTTGGAACACAAAAACGACCCTGAAGTCGTATAACACCATCATGCCCAATCACAACCTCCTTAGCACCACCTCGCTGCACTGTGTCCTTCAACCCCAACAAGTAAGGATCATCAAACTGGAAAGTCTTGATACACTCCAACAACAAACATTATGCCATAACACAAGAGAGAACCTGGCTAGGCTCCAAAACATCCAATCTTACAAATCGATTGGCCAAAGCCTGAACAACCATGGCTAGTGTCCTCTCCACTGCCGGTAAATATGCCAACTACTCGTGCTCTCATCCTTCGTACTCAATGCACCGGCCACTACATTAGCCTTCTTCCGATGATATAATATGGTGATATCATAGTCTTTCAGCAACTCTATCCATCTCCACTGCCGCAAATTAAGGTCTTTCTTCTTAATAGGTGTTGGAGACTCCGAAGGTCGGTATAGACCTCACATGTAACGTTGTATAGATAATGCCTCCAAATCATTAACGCGTAAATAATGGCTGCTAATTCTAGGTCATGCATAGGGTAATTCTTTTCATGATCCTTCAACTGTCGATACACGTAGGCAATCACCCTACCGTCCTGCATCAATACTACACCAAGTCCAATACGCGATGCATCATGATACATGGTGTAGGACCTCGAACCTATAGTCAATACCAACACTAGGGCTGTAGTCAATGCAGTTTTGAGATTATGAAAGCTCACCTCACACTCGTCGGACCATATGAAAAGATCACCTTTCTGGGTCAACTTGATCAATGGGTGTGAGATAGATGAAAACCCATCTATGAATGGACGATAATAACTCGCCAAACCCAAGAAGCTTCGAATATTTGTAGTTGAAGTAGGTCTAGACCAGTTCCTAACAACCTCAATCTTCTTAGGATCCACCTTAATGCCTTCAAAAGATACAACATGGCCCAAAAAGGCAACCGAATCCATCCAGAACTCACACTTTGAAAACTTGGCATATAACTGATGATCCCTCAAAATCTGAAGAACAATCCAGAGATGCTACTCATGGTCCTCTCGACTGTGGGAGTAGATCAAAATATCATCAATGAAGATAATTACGAATGAATCTAGATAAGTCTTGAACACCCGGTTCATCAAATTCATAAAGGATGCTGGGGAATTAGTTAAGCCAAATGACATCACCAAGAACTCGTAATGACCATACTGAGTCTAAAAATCTGACTTAGGGACATTCGATGACCTAATATTCACCTGATGATAGCCCGATCTCAAATCAATCTTCGAAACACCTTGGCACCCTGAAGCTGATTAAATAAGTAATCAATCCTCGGCAACGAATACTTGTTCTTGATAGTGAACTTGTTTAACTGCCGATAGTCTATACACATCCCGATCGATCTATCCTTCTTCTTCACAAACAACATCGGTGCACCCCAAGGTGAAACACTAGGTCTAATGGATCTGTTATCAAGAAAATCCTGTAATTGTTCATTCAATTCTTTAAAATCAACAGGGGCCATACGGTATGGTCGAATAGAAATGGGCTGAGTGTGACGAGCGCAAAACACCTACTTAAATATGCTCGCTAGTCGAATATAGTAAAATATAATATCGAATCCACAGGGTTTGGAGTTAAACAATATTATCATAGTTTGTAGCTAGATTGTTATCCAAGATGATCAAAAGTTTAGATATGTTTGATAAAAACTAAAATTAACTAAGAGTCTAAAATATTGGCTAATGACAATCGACGCAAGTAATGAGCAAAGAAGGTTATCACTTGGGAGAAGATAGGGTTGATAGGATAGGTACATGACAAATATTTGGGATTTAACTCTAGATAATTCACTTCTAATGTTTAAGTGAGTCTCTCAAATTCACTTGGTTATTAGTTCAATTGATTAGTAGAAACACCTCTCTCAATTAAGTCTCAGCCTCACAAGATGAACCAATTTTAAGCACATGAAGATATTCAAGAATTCGTAGTGGATTGGTCTTTAGGAGAACCTCCCTCTATTAACCTTCTAACAAGGTTTAATCAATTCAACTAGATTCTGATTACTAAGATGAATTAATAAATTCAACCAACAAAATAGAATGCAAGGATATCACAAGTTATGCCTCTCTCGATTACAAGAACAAGTTAATGTATACAACGATTAAAACATCCAAAATGATTCAATACATAAAACTAGAGTAATAATCTACAAACAAGTATCAAGACACCAAATCCATCAAACCCTAAAGAGAACTACTCCATAGATATGGAGTAATTTATCAAAAATACATTTAAGTTAAAGGAAAACATAAAACGACCCAAACTCTTGTCTTGAGTGAGGGTTGGGTGATTAAATCTTGTGCTTTTGCTTCTTGATCACGCTCAACTATGTCTTGTAGAAGACTAAGCGGGCGTTGCAAATATAATCCGGGGTATTATGCCCAGAGTCGATCCCACAGGGAATTTACGTATCAATTAAGTCTATAAAATCCTAAATTGTTGGGTAATCAAATTTCTCAAGACTTTTGAATATCAATTTGGTGATGTTTAACTAATTCTACAAACAATAATAATAAACTAGCAATTAACTAACAATATAATGTAAACAATGATAAATAAGGTCTAAGGTTA
>ML302909.1:0-108451 GCA_005239505.1 Nicotiana paniculata
AAATCGATGTTTTCCTTCTCTTCAATGGCTTCCTCTCATCGAATCCCTCCTAAGTTGTGTTTTGGGGTCTATTTATAAGTTTAGAACAAACCCTAAACGTGTAGGAGACTTCTATTCCAACCGGGAAACACTTAAACTTGTCAAAACTCATAATTGACCGAAACAGGGACCTGGCGTTTGGAGGCTAACGCCTGGATAACGCAAGGCTAGGGCTGGCTTTAGAAGGCTAATGCCTGCCTAATGCCAGGGCCAGCCTGGCTTTAGGAGGCAAATGCCTGGGTAAGGCCAGGGTGTTCCCTCGTCGCCTCTTAAGCGTATTTTTGACGTATTTGCATCCATTTAGCTCGGTTTCCATCTCCAATTCACCTACACATGAATTAAACTCCATTAAGCACATAAAAAGTGTATTTTTATCATTAATGCGCATAAAATGTAAGGCATATAACATGTTAAACTATGAATTCTAGTCTCGCATCAACGGCTCCCACACAACAAATAGTATTAAATATCCTAAGAGGGAAGTTCCCAACACAAGGTTAGGTAAGCCACTAACCTCAACCTCACAAATAAACTTGAAACCACGTTCTTGCCACGAGTATCCAACTCTAAATGATCCAAATCTAATCAAATCAATTGCATGGTGTAAATATGGCTATAAGCAACTAGTTCAACTAATAAATTCGAAGCTAAGACGCGAAATTAGGAAAATCGCCCCAAAAAGCCCCCCGTCCCCCCGACCCCACGCCTCGGAATCGGGTAAAATTTACAAATCATGACCACACGCTCACTCACGAGAACACTCGAACAAAAATCATCAAAATTCAACATCAAAATCTCACTAAAATCTCGGATTTTCAATTGGGGAATTTTTCCTCCCGTCTTCCTATTTTTCCACTAAAATTCCTTGATTAGATTGAAGAACTTACTATAGATTGATGAAATACAAGTGAAATAAAGTTAGGAATCGTTACCCACTGATCTCCTCTTCAAATCCTCACAAATTGCCAATTCCCGAGCTCCAAATCGATTTTAGAAGTTATGAACTCAAACCCTCAATTTTTTTCATATTTCTGACCAGCGATTTCCGCTTCTGCGAGGGGTCCACCGTACCTAAAGTCCCTCTTCTGCGGTTGGGGATCCGCATCTGCGGAAATTCATTAAACAGCCAGATTCCGCACCTGCGACTCATTACTCGCAGATGCGGTTCCGCTTCTACGGTCCTTGGGCCGCATCTGCGACCAGCTCCCCAAATGCCTTAGACCGCATCTACGGTTTCCAAACCGCTTCTGCGGCGCCACACCTGCGGTCCAACATTCGCAGGTGTGAAAACACCATAACAGCCCACCTCAGATTTTGCCTAAGTCCCATTTTCTTCCAGTTGAGCATCCAAAACACACCCGAGGCCTCCGGGACCTCAACCAAAACTACCACCCAGTCCTATAGCCTCATTCAAACTTAGTCGAGCCTTCAAACCACATAACATAACACCAAAACCAGGAATTAAACATGAATTCAAGCCTAAGAACTTAGCATTTTTCCAAAATCTACAAACGATCCTGAAACACGTCAAAACTAGTCCGAATAACCTCAAATTTGACACACATGTCACACGAACCTACATCCACTTTCGTACTTCCACTCCGAGCCCGATATCAAAATTTTACCTATCGGTCGAAATTGCCAAACATCTAACTATTGCCAATTCAAGCCTAAGTCTACTACCAACCTCCAAAACACATTTTGGACGCGCTCCTAAGCCCAAATTCGCTCCACGGAGCTAACGGGATGGACGGAATTCCATTCCGGGTCAGTCTTCACACAATTCTGGCTACGGTCTAAATTCTAAGGCTAAAACTCACAATTAGGGACTAAGTATCCCAAAGCCTCTCCGAACTCCGGAACTAATCACTCCGGCAAGTACCAATAGCATAAACAAACGTGGGGAAAGCAGTTATTAGAGGAACGGGACTCTAACTCTCAAAATGATCGACCGAGTTGTTACACATTTGCGAGCTTCACAAATGCGACATTTGCGGCTGATAAGTTTGGACTTAGACAGGATTTTCATTCATTCTTCAATTTTTCGCACCCTAAACCCCAAGAGGCGATTTTCCAAAGACCAAAACTTCCCCAAATCGTAGGTAAGTGATTCCTAACTATTTCCTTTCAATCTTTTACATCTTTTAACAAGATTTCAACCTAGAATCTAGAATTTTCATGGTAGAATTAGGGATTTTTGGGTAGAACTTAGAAATTTTGAAATTTGGGGATTTAGACCCCGAATTGAGGTCGGATTCCAAAACCAACGGTATATCCGGGCTCGGGGGAGAATGGGTAAACGGATTTTTTTCCAAACCTCGAGTTTGGACCAAGCGGGCCTGGGGTCGATTTTTGTCTTTTGTTGGGAAAACTATAATTATATATTAAAGTTGATTCCTTTAGAGATAATTGATGATACTAAACTAGTTATGATTAGATACGAGCGGATTGGAGGTGAAATCTAAAGGAAAAGTTGTACTTGAGCAGTGAGTGGCCTGCAAAATCGAGGTAAGTGTTTTGCCTAACTTTGTTGAGAGAATTTTTCCTCCTATTTGCCATTGTTTACTACATGCGGGGTGATACATATGTGAGGTGACGAGCGTATATGTATGTGTCGAGGTAAATCTTGCTCGAGGGTAGATGATGTTATAATTGTGTCTTCTAGAATTACATAACTTCCTTGCTTCATGCCTCACTTGATTTACAGATATTAAGAATGTAGTATAAAATGTTAGAAATAAAGATGTAGCCTAAGAACTTGATCAAATTGGATAGAATTTTGGGAATACATTAATGTGTCTTGTTTGGTCATCTCTATGCGCGATCACTATGACATTGTTATAGCCGATATTTTGGGATGCTGGATTTTATACCTTTGTTGCTAATGAATTGTGAGAATTGTGAAAGTACTTGAATTATATGTCCCTTAAGGGTTCATTAAATTATTGTTGGCTTGTAAAGCAGTAATTGAGAACTTGTTTGGAATATTTGTTGATCACTCTCCTCGATATTATATATACTTCCTGCCTTGCCATTTTATTGATATTCATATGCTTGGTGAGGAAGAGTGTAAAGCACGAAGGGTGATGACGTGCCATTTCATATACATTATCATGTGAGGAAAGAGCGTAAAGCACGAAGGGCGAGGCCGTGCCATTTCATATACATTATCATGTGAGGAAAGAGCGTAAAGCACGAAGGGCGAGGCCATGCCATTTCATATACATTATCATGTGAGAAAAGAGCATAAAGCACGAAGGGTGATGTCGTGTCATTTCATTTATATTGTTATGCTTTTATATTGTGAGGTCATGGCACGAAAGGTGTTTCCATGCAAGTGAGGTTGAGGGACATGCATTATGATGTGATATTTGTTTTTCGTGTGTACATTCTCGCCTTCACCTTGAGTTGTCATTGCCGCCATTATATATATTTTGTGTGATAGGTTGTTATTGTACCGTACTTAACCTCTATCTCAATTGTTGTTGTGATGTCCATGTCTTTTACTTGCTTAATTTTCATATGCCATGCCTATTTCCTACTTTTATAATTATACTCATGTTATATTTATTTTATTGCACCTTAGTGTAAGCCTTCCACCATGCTAGTCCTTCATGTCCTTACTTGTTAACTTTTGAAGATGATGTGTTTCCTTCTTGTTTGCCATATTTGTACTTAGGCCTCCATCATGCTAGTTAATTGAAATTATAACCCCTTTATCCTAATTGTGGTCATTACCTTTATGTTCTCTGCTTAGTCTGTTACTGATGTTCTTCTGTACATTCATATTATTATTACTGCGTGCATATTCTCTTCCTTGTCATTTCTATTATCGGCATTTCTAGCATTTGGTTAGTATTGTTTTATGCATATATGGTGAGGATGAGATAAATGCACAAAGAGTTTTGTCGTGCCGCTAGATTTGATGTCTTGAGTACTTCTTTCCCACTATGAAAGTTTTGAGGTGATTGTTGTGGTTCATGGGCTTTCGTTCTAAGGAAAGGGCCGGTTAAGATGTTGGAAACTGTTGAATTGTGATTCTTTCCGGTACTCTTTTATTGTTTTGTATAATCGCATTGTGTACTATATTATATTATGATGTTGTATAGTTTTATTGTTGGTTTACATTATAGTGTTTATTACTGAGCATCTTTCAACTAAAAGCCTCGTCACTACTTCGACGAGGTTAGTCAAGATACTTACCAACACATGGGGTCGGTTGTACTGATATTGTACTTTTGCACTCTGTGTGAACTATTGGAGAAGAGCTGCTGAAGAAGTTGGGAGTTGACCCTGAAGATGTTCGTGTATTCTGGAGAGAAGCTGCCACTTGTCCTTGGTAGTTTTTAGACATTATTAATCTGTTCATGTAGTTTTCAAACAGAACCTATTTTTATTCATACCGGCTTTGTATATTCTAAGTCTTAGAAGCTCTTGATTCGTACTACCAGTTCTTAGGTAAATTTGTAATAGTTCAGATGAATCCTAAGTTAATTTTTGATAAGTTTATTTGGTTGTTTATTTTATTAATTGGCTTACCTAGCGGGTCAAGTTAGGTGTCATCACGACCTGTGATTTTTGGGTCGTGACAGGTAGTATGAGAGCACTAGGTTCGTAGGTTCTACGAGTCATGAGAAAGTGTCTAGTAGAGTCCTTCGGATCAATATGATGACGTCTATACCTATCTTCGGGAGGCTACCGGGCATTTAGGAAAAAATAATCCCTTTCTTCTTTCCTTATCGTGCGGCCTTGTTTCAGCTTGAAATCTACGACTTTGACTCCTCCCAATCACTCATATGTGGTGTTTTGACTCAGTATTCGTTATGTGCCGACAATCGGTGATGATGTAGATAGATTACTATGTGTTGTCTAGCCTTAAAAGCAGATGCAGTGTTAAATCTTCTAGTCTTTCATTTGTCGTATGAGGCGGGTTCATGGTCTGGTTGGTAAGCACAGATTTGGGAATATTGGTTGGTGGCCTAGCTATTGTGACTAAGGTGGGTTCATGTCAAGGTGTCGATTTGAGTATAACGGGTGGGCCATCCCCTACATGATGAGTTTGGATCGTGTATATGTGATCATTTCAGAGCATTTGGGGAAGTTGTTTGACTATTGCAATGATGGGTAAGCGCTTGGCAAAGTCTTCGGGGCGTTCTATGACCAGTATTGCATGAGTTTTTGAAGTATTTTGCTAAATAGTCATGTAGGATCAGGGCATGTTGTGAAGATATGGTACTTTGAGGTGCCGATGAGGTGATCTATGGCTTCGAGCTAAGTGGTGGAGTTTTCTAATGACGATCGGATTGTAGGGTCATGGACCATATCAGTTTCTTGGCCGAGATATTGCTTGGTTATTTCTTTGGATGGTCATATGTTGGTGAAGTACAGGTTGCTCGATGCATATTAGTTTTGTATTGGAGATCAGAGTAATATGAGTAGTTATCAAGAAGGTTCTGGAGAGTTCCGGGTCTTATGTAGCTTTTAAGGATTTTGGATTTGTCTACGGGTGGGCTTGAAAATGTAAGTGAATGTTAATTGGATCTGAGGTGTTTCCTTGTCAAGAAGAGTCTACATGTCAATGTTGGAGTGATGCAAGAAATGTTTTTGAAATCCCAAGAAGTTCCCTCAGGGAGGTCTCATCGGATTGAGCTACTTTCGGGTTGGCAGTCTGCATGACTCGGTTGAGTTAGAGGTGATTGGTTATGATTACTTGATAATGTGTTACTGAGATCCGAAGAACTTATCATGGTTATGACCATGGTCGGAGTTGATGTTTTCTACAGGTATAGGAGCTATAATGCTTATGGGTTAGAGTTGACCGTGAGACTTTCGTAGTGTTGCAAATTAGCATGTTAGAAGCGATGCGCCGCGTGGGGTTGAAAAGTTGCATGTACAAGGTTGCAATTAGTTTTGAAGGGAAGAATATGAGTTCTTGATGGTACGGACGATTTTCGATGTTTAAGGTTTTGGCTGGCACTATGTGTTTTCACCAGAGCGTCCGTTGGCAGATACATTGTGTTTTCATTTGTGGGTGCATTATTGAAATATGATGTAGTATGATTTATTTGTCATCCATCTGAGTAGCAGAGTTCAAAATTTGGAAGGAAGATTATGGTATTCGTGAGGTTCAGAGACTGGATGTTCTCATTGGCAGGCTATTCCTTGATTGCGAGTTGTGAAAGAGTGTAGAAAATTGGGTAATTAATGGTGGGTGTTATGGAAAGGTTGCTATATATTTTTGGAAGGTTTATTACATGTTTGAATATGATCGGAATTTGGTTTGGGATTATTTTGAGCCCAGTGAGGGTGTGTATTCTGTATCAGGTTGGATTTTCCTTCTCTTGTGCAGTTGATGCCGTATGTATATCATCGGGAGGGGGTGGATGTTATTCGCGCCTCGGTTTATGTCTTATGTTTCTTTCTTATGCTATGATGAGCTGTAATGGTTACATGACTCTTCACATGCATATTTTGAGTCAGTTTAGGGATCATGGCATTATGGGCGAGACGGCCTTTGTGATGTTGATTTGCTCATTACACCATAGTTGTGCTTGTATTTCTCAGTATTATTTGTTCCTAATGATTTTTCCTACAGTTATATTTTGTGCACTCTTTTGTGCTCGATGTTTAAGCACATGTGATCAGTGAGCCCGAATATTATGGCTCGATGGGCACCCTATATGGATTGATATGATGGGATCGGGTTGCACGCCATAACAGTACAGTGATGAAATGTGGCTCCTTATTTATATTGTGTGTATTTTTCTTTCACCTTGTTGAGTTAGTAAAGTGCTAAAATTTCCCTGCCTCCTTAATTTGCTTAGTAGTTTTCTTACTGTTATCTGTCATGTCTGAACTATTACTGGCTAGTGTAATGAACCGGGTTGTGAGTGGCTCCATATGATTATTTTTTATACTCGTCGGTGTGGTTGCTTGTGTTGGCTGAGATGAGGGTTCTAGGTCTGAGGTACGCGCTATTATATTGGGATAAGGAAGGTTTGAAAGAATAACACTATATTTTGTTGAGGATTTGGGCAATGGCCCTGGTCGGGCAAGTGAGTTCTTGGCTTATTAATTAGATGAGTGGTTGAGCGGTTATGAGTGTTTCTTTCATCATCGGTGGGGTATAAAGGTTTTGGAACGAGGTTCTAATCGATATGAGATTTGCTATCGGCACCAGATTTATTTTTGGGTAGTAATGGTGGTCAGCAGTCCTACCGTGAGTATTGACGTGATGGGGTACGTCGTGTAATAACATTTTGGGTTATGGTCATGATTTGACAGCTAGTTCAGACTTCCGCAGTGTGTAGGTGCAGGGTTCGGGTCTTGCAATAAATTCTGGATGATAGAGATTGGGTTCTAAGATTTACGGACTAAGGTTGAAAAAGGGATCTCTAATGGTGTGTCTTGGTGGGTTTATGTGGATCAGGGTGACGTGGGATCACCGTCAGGTTGTGCTTAGTTAGATTACACCGTGATTTAGTTGCTTTGGGAAGACTCCTGGCACGTTTGAGGACGAACGTGTGTTTAAGTGGTGGAGAATGTGATGACCCAAAAGGTCATATTGTGGTTTAGAACCCAATTCGTTGTTCCGAGGCCTTCAAAACCTCATTTTATTCCTCCTCGATTTGTGTGCACAGTCCGGGCGCGTATCCGGAAAGCCCTTGTGTGCAAATTTGAGAAAATGATAATTTTAGCCTTTAAAAGTTGATTTTAGCTGACTTTGGTCCACGTTTTGAGTAAACGGACTTGGACCCGTGTTTCGACGGTCCCGGTAGGTTCGTAATAAAATATGGGACCTGGGCGCATGCTCGGAATCGAATTCCGAGGTCCCTAACTCAAGAAATGAATTTTTGATGAAAAAAATTATAAGACTAAAATTCTAAGGATTTAAAGAAATTGAATAATGTTTGATCTCGTAGGTATCGGGCCCGTATTTTGGTTCCGGAGCTCGATACAGGTTTAATATAATATTTAGGTCATGTCTGTGAAATTTGGTAGAAATCGGAGTTGATTTGATGCGATTCGGACGTCCGGCTGAGAAGATAGTAATTTTGAAATGTTCTTGAGAAATTCATGAGTTTTTGGTACTAAATCCATATTTTTAGGTGTTATTTTGGCAATTGTATCGCACGAGCAAGTCCGTATGATATTTTTAGACCCGTGTGCATATTTGGTTTAGAGCCCCAAGGGCTCGGGTGAGTTTCGGATAGGTTATGGAATGATTTGGAATTTAGAAAAATTGCTAGTGTGAGTACAGGTCGGCAGATCTCGCAAATGCGAGGTCTAGCTCGCAATTGCGAGCCTCGCATTTGCGAAGAATAGTCGCATTTGCGAGCAGGGGGGAAGGGACTGGGTTCTTCGTAATTGCGAAGGAAATGGACGCATTTGTGGAAGTCCCTAGTTCGCAATTGCGACTGGGACTTCGCATTTGCGAGGGTAGCAGAAAATGCGAAGGTTCGCATTTGCAATACCTTTCTCGCATTTGCAAAGCTTGCAAATGCGAAAACTGCGGCTGATAATTTTGGACTTAGACGGGATAAATCATTCGTTCTTCAATTTTTCGAACCCTAAACCCCAAGTGGCAATTTTTCAAAGACCAAAACTTCTCCAAATCGTAGGTAAGTGATTCCTAACTATTTCCTTTCAATCTTTTACATCTTTTAACAAGATTTCAACCTAGAATCTAGAATTTTCATGGTAGAATTAGGGATTTTTTGGTAGAACTTAGGAATTTCGAAATTTGAGGATTTAGACCCCAAATTAAGGTCAGATTCCAAAACCAATTGTATATCCGGGCTCGGGGGAGAATGGATAAGCGTATTTTTGTCTGAACCTCGAGTTTGGACCAAGCGGGTCCAGGGTCGATTTTTGTCTTTTGTTGGAAAAACTTAGGAAAATTATAATTATGCATTAAAGTTGATTCATTTAGCGATAATTGATGATACTAAACTAATTATGATTAGATACGAGCGGGTTGGAGGTGAAATCTAAAGAAAAAGTTGTACTTGAGCAGTGAGTGGCCTGTGAAATCGAGGTAGGTATTTTGCCTAAATTTGTTGAGGGAATTTTTCCTCCTATTTGCCATTATTTCCTACATGCTGGGGTGATACATATATGAGGTGACGAGCATATATGTATGTGTCGGGGTTAATCTTGATCGAGGGTAGATGATGTTATAATTGTATCTTGTAGAATTACGTAACTTCCTTGCTTCATGCCTCACTTTATTTTACAAATATTAAGAACGTAGTATGAAATGTTAGAAATAAAAACGTAGCCTAAGAACTTGATCAAATTGGATAGAATTTTGGAAATACATTTATGTGTCTTGTTTGGTCATCTCTATGCGCGATCACTACTACATTGATATGGTCGATATTTTGGGATGCTGGATTCTATACATGTGTTGCTAATGAATTGTGAGAATTGTGGAAGTACTTGAATTATATGGCCCTTAAGGGTTCATTGAATCATTGGTGGCTTGTAAAGCAGTAATTGAGAATTTGTTTGGAATATTCGTTGATCACTCTCCTCGATGTTATATATACTTCCTGCCTTGCCATTTTATTGATATCCATATGCTTGGTGAGGAAGAGTGTAAAGCACGAAGGGTGATGTCGTTCCATTTTATATTCATTATCACGCGAGGAAGAGTGTGAAGCACGAAGGGTGATGTCATGTCATTTCATATACATTATCATGTGAGGAAAGAGAGTAAAGCACGAAAAGCAATGTCGTGCCATTTCATATACATTATCATGTGAGGAAAGAGCGTAAAGCACGACGGGTGATGCCGTGTCATTTCATATACATTATCATGTGAGGAAATAGTGTAAATCGTGAGGGTGATGTCGTGCCATTTCATTTATATTGTTATGCTTTTATATTGTGAGGTCATGGTACAAAGGGTGTTTCCGTGCAGGTGAGGTTGAGGGACATGCATTATGATGTGATATTTGTTTTCCCTGTATACATTCCTGCCTTCACCTTGAGTTGTCATTGCCTCCATTATTTATATATTTTGTGTGATAGGTTGTTATTGTCCCGTACTTGACCTCTATCTCAATTGTTGTTGTGATGTCCATGTCTTTTACTTGCTTAATTTGCGTATGCCATGCCTATTTCCTACTTTTATAATTATACTCATGTTATATTTATTCTGTTGCACCTTAGTGTAAGTCTTTCACCATGCTAGTCCGCATGTCCTTACTTGTTAACTTGTGAAGATTATGTGTTTCCTTCTTATTTGCCATATTTGTACTTAGGCCTCCATCATGCTAGTTAATTGAAATTATAACCCCTTTTTCCTAATTGTGGTCATTACCTCTATGTTCTCTGCTTAGTCTGTTACTGATGTTCTTCTGTACATTCCCGTTTATTATTACTGCTTGCATATTTTCTTCCTTGTCATTTTTATTATCGGTATTTCTAGCATTTGGTTAGTATTGTTTTACGCATATATGGTGAGGATGAGATAAATGCACAAAGAGTTTTGTCGTGCCGCTAGATTTGATGTCTTGAGTACTTCTTTCCCACTATGAAAGTTTTGAGGTGATTGTTGTGGTTCATGGGCTTTCGTTCTAAGGAAAGGGCCGGTTAAGATGTTGGAAACTGTTGAATTGTGATTCTTTCCGGTACTCTTTTATTGTTTTGTATAATCGCATTGTGTACTATATTATATTATGTTGTTATATAGTTTTATTGTTGGTTTACATTATAGTGTTTATTACTGAGCATCTTTCAACTAAAAGCCTCGTCACTACTTCGACGAGGTTAGTCAAGATACTTACCAGTACATGAGATCGGTTGTGCTGATACTGCACTTCTGCACACTCTATGCGGACTATTGGAGCGGAGCTGCTAAAGAAGTTGGGGGCTGACCCTGAAGATGTTCGTGTATTCTGGATAGAAGCTGCCATTTGTCCTTGGTAGTTTTTAGACATTATTAATCTGTTCATGTAGTTTTCAAACAGAACGTGTTTTATTCATACGAGCTTTGTGTATTCTAAGTCTTAGAAGCTCTTGATTCGTATTACCAGTTCTTGGGTAAATTTATAATTGTTCGGATGAATCCTAAGTTAATTTTCGATAAGTTTATTTGGTTGTTTCTTTTATTAATTGGCTTACCTAGTGAGTCAAGTTAGGTGTCATCACGACGTCTGATTTTTGGGTCTTGACATTTACCGCGCTATATCTTAACGGACAAACGCACGGTTAAGATATAGTGCCGTGAATAATTGTGCTATATATAAAATAGTAGACTTTTTTTTTTTCTTCACCTATTTTTGTCGTTCGCGTAGGGTCCAACTTTCCATGCATTAAACCTAAATTGAGAAAGACTCTGCTCTCTTCCCTCCCCCCGCGTTCCTTAGCTTCTTCCTCCTTTCCTCTGCCACCATATTTTTAACGAGGTAAAGTTCATGACTTTAAAGTTATCATTTACTGCAATTATTTCGAAAGAACTTTGGAGTACATTTTTCTTGCACCCTTTTCGAATTGCAGTTTGAAATTTCACAACTTGCTGCATTTATTGGGACAACCTTGATTACACCTATGTAGTAGATTTCTTTTTTTTTTATTTATATGTACAAATATATTTTCTATAGGCATCTTAGGCTTATGCTAAACGAATTCTCATTTGAGACTTTTTGGTATTTTAAGGTATGCTCGGTTTCCTTTTTTTATTGTCTGGCTCAATTTGAACTTTTTTTGGGATCCGTTTAGCTTTCTTCTTAGAATGAAATGGTCCAAATAGACTAAAATGTATTAAAGACTCATGCTACCAACCTGACTAGTTTCTTATTGAAGATAAGTTGTTGTTTGTATAGTTATTTCAGCTTTCTTTCAACTATTTTTCAAATAGACTGATCTGCATTTCCCTCATTTCAAAGTTTGTTTTTTTTACACAACTGCCATTTGGTGACATTGATTGAAGAATTCCAGATTCAAATC
Source organism: Nicotiana paniculata (assembly GCA_005239505.1). Classification (NCBI taxonomy): domain Eukaryota; kingdom Viridiplantae; phylum Streptophyta; class Magnoliopsida; order Solanales; family Solanaceae; genus Nicotiana; species Nicotiana paniculata. Next base: position 11,995 of record ML302909.1, read on the forward strand.
TGGAATTTTAGTGCAATGTTGGTATAAGTTGTTGTGACCATTTATGTGATTTCTATTTTTTCCCTAGGTATTGGGACAGCTGAAACTTTCAAATTACAAGCCTCAACACTGATTGAAAGACATACCCCCTTTCAGAATCCTGAACGTTTTGATAAAGAATATGATCAGAGTGCAGGATGGATGCCAAATGTGGATTCCTGACGGTCAAAGGACTGGAAGACATGTTTATACCCATGTTGAGAAACTGCAAGAGCACGAGTTTTATGAAGAAAATACATGCCCAAATCGTCAAGTTTTCCCTTTCACAGAGTAATTACTTGGTGACCAAAATGATTGAGATTTGTGACAAATTGGGAGAAGTAGACTATGCCAGTTTGCTGTTCAAACAAGTTGAGGAGCCAAACAACTATTTGTACAATTGTATGATCAGAGCCTATACAAACAGACAGAGGTATGTGCCATGTATCAATATCTATAAGCAAATGATGGAACAAACCCAGAGTGAAGAAACAACTATTTTTCCTGATGAATACACATACCCATTTGTTATTAGGTCATGTGGGGGGCTTTTCTGTGTTAATCTAGGTAAACAATTGCATGGACAGGTGTGTAAATTTGGGTTTAAGTCTAGTAGTATGATAGAGAATTCTTTATTGGATATGTATGTGAAGTGTGATCAAATGAGTTACGCACATAAATTATTCGAGGAAATGAGCGAGAGAGATGTGATTTCTTGGAACAGTCTCATTTCTGGGCATATAAAGTTGCGTCAAGTGAGAAAAGCAAGAGCTTTATTTGAAGAGATGCCAAACAAGACTGTTGTTTCTTGGACAGCTATGATTTCGGGATACACAAAAAGTGGCTGCTATGGAGATGCCTTAGATGTTTTTAGGAGGATGCAAATGGTTGGGATGAAACCTGACTGGATTAGTCTGGTTGCTGTTTTGCCTGCTTGTGCACAACTTGGAGCACTCGAGTTAGGAAAGTGGATTCATTTCTATGCAGAAAAGTACGGATTTTTGAGGAAGACTTCTGTTTGCAACGCACTAATGGAAATGTATTCAAAATGTGGAAGTGTAAACCAAGCTTGGCAGTTGTTCAATCTGATGTCTGAAAGAGATGTGATCTCCTGGAGTACAATGATTGGAGGCCTAGCAAACCATGGTAGAGCTCATGAAGCACTGAAGTTGTTTCATGAAATGCAGAGGTCCGCCATTGAACCAAATGAGATCACTTTTGTTGGTCTTCTATGTGCTTGCGCGCATGCTGGTCTGGTGGATGATGGTTTGAGGTACTTTGATTCCATGAAAAATGACTATAACGTAGATCCAGGGATAGAGCATTATGGTTGTCTGGTTGATATTCTTGGGCGTACAGGACGTCTTGAACGAGCTCTTGCACTCATCAAGAGCATGCCAGTGAAGCCAGACTCTGCTATATGGGGTTCTCTATTGAGTTCTTGTCGAACTTATCGCAATCTTGAAATTGCAGTCATTGCAATGGAATATCTATTAGAGCTTGAACCTGAAGATACAGGGAACTACATTCTGCTCGCTAATATTTATGCAGATCTTGGAAAGTGGGATGGTGTATCAAGGATGAGGAAACTCATAAGAAGTAAAAGCATGAAGAAAACACCAGGCTGCAGTCTAATTGAGGTAAACAGTGTGGTTCAAGAATTTCTATCAGGTGATGATTCAAAACCATTCTCAAAAGATATCCATCAGGTGCTAGAGCTATTGGCCTTACATCAAAGCAAAGAAAATGATCTAGTTGATATAACACTTGAGTACTTAATTCCTTGAACTTGTACTTCAAAGCACTTCAACGAGATGTCTTTTTAACACCGATGAGAAGTGGTCACTCTTGCGTATGTCCTTTTCGATTCAAGGTTTTTGGTATAGTTTATACCACATTCTTTAGCGTCCGGAAATCCCATGACGAGTCATAATACAAGCAATCTCAAATAACACATAGCTAGAAACTCTAATTTGACACCATGACTTTGTATGAGCCAATCGGTCGTCTGGCATTTCATCCTTGCAGAGTAAGTACTTTTCCTTTTTCCTCAAATTGGTTGAATTTTTATTCACAGCAACACCTTTGTTCTTGTATTATGTTATATTAGTCATTGGACTTGTTTGTTGTCATTCTGAACCAATTCCCTTGTCTATATTCTTCTTTTATTTGCTGTAATAATTCAAAAGCAATCTAAAATTCTGTTTTCTCGTGTAGAGGTTTAATTGAAGCTACTGAACTGGAATGCGTGCATTTTTTTAATCCTATTTATTGTTTGGTATGACAGAATTTGGAGACCTGTATTTTAGGGATAAGTTACGTTGGGAGGCTGGAGAGATCCAAAAGTTTGAACTTTTTTGAAAATGGGTAGAGAAAAACTGGATGTGGGAAGAAAAGTTTGAGAGGCTCTTTTCTGCTATTTTAGTGTGTTTTCTCTCTGGAAACACTGTGTGGTGTAATGTAAGGGGAGGTGGCTTGGGTTTTACTTTTACCTAATAAGGTGAGACACTTCACCTCTGCTGCAACAGTTTCTTCCTTTAGTGACTTAGAAGGAACTGAAGCTTGAAAGAGTGAAACGTCGGTGATGCAATTATTGACATAGGAGCTCCTCTGGAAAAAGTCTGCCTTCTTGGTCGTGGTGTTCCAACTATTATTTTGCTATTTATTTTGTGATGTGTCATTTTTTTTTTTTTTTGATAAGGTAAAGCTTTTATTGATAAAAGTACCAGGATGGTACATAAGGTTACACTTGGATCAGAAAACACCTATAATAGCATACTATCAGTTACAAGTTGCTTAACACATCCAAAAACTCCATATATTGATCTAGACTTTCAACTAAACATTTCTTACACCAAAAAAATAAATTTTGAAGACAAGTATTTTTTATTCTAGCAATGTGATTCCTCTTGTCCTCAAAGCAAACATTGTTCCTTTCTTCCCAGATGGTCCAGAAAATGCATAGAGGGATGGTCCACCATAGTTGCTTGTGATGTGTCATTGAATTAATGTTTCGCAATAAAGATTGTTGTGTAGCTGATTCCTCAGTCACTGGCATGTATTATCTCTGATTTAGAGCTAGCCCGATTCCATTTGTAAACTCTTTTTATTGCTAATATATGATTGACTGGACAGTGCTTTTGTTGGTAAATCCAAGTGTCTCTTTATCTCTCATTAGAACTTCATATTGGTTTATTCCACTCGAGTAATCTCTAGGAAGTTTTTTCCTGAGGAAAAGGAGGAAGAAAGTTGCAACTCATAGAATTCCTATATTACTGTTGTCTATTGTTTCCTTTCTGTCAAATGTATTTGTCTACTTTATCCACTACCGAGTTATGCCCGCCTTATCCATCCACACATTATAACGTACTTTATATATTTGATGTCTTTAGGTCTTGTAGCTGCTTGGAACACTGCCAAAGTTGAACCAGGTTCCATTGTTTCTATCTTTTGCTTAGGCACGCGAAGTTCAACCTGGTTCCATTGTTGAACCAGGTTCCACTGCAAAAATTGAACCTGGCTCCATTGCTGTAAGCTTTTGACAATATAATTGTGTCAACTTGAACTCTTCTATTTTTTACCTAAACATATAAAAATGTGCTTCATAGGTTGAAGATGATGCAAAAGTTGCTGGTGTCCTCGTGAATTATTGGGATTGACATTGACGCTAAGAAACATGGTACAACCGTACAAGTAGAGTCTTGTATACCCTTGTCTGAGATAATGAATAGTATCTGTTCATATCGTATATCAACTATGATCAAATTCGAGCTTGGATCCCATGGTTGCTTGCTAGAGAGAAGTCATATTAAGTTCTACATAGAAGTTGCAAAGTCATGTTTAATGTTATTATATATATGTATTTATTTGTTCTAGAGAGAAGTCAAATTCAGTTTTAAACACCTTATAAAGAAAATTAGAAGTTCTACATCGAAGGTGTGAAGATATCTTGATGTGTCTTTATAGGTTCATGTTTGTACACATGTATGTATATGTATTTATGTGTCCTCACTTGTTTCGTATACCGTATTGGTAGCTAATAAGGAGTTGGATTTGTTGATCTTTCAATCAAAGGGGGCTAACCACATATATAGAGCTCCCTCTGTGATAGAATAAAATGCTAATTGAAAAGAACAAGAAGTCTTTATCCCTTTGAAGGACAGTTGTTGAACAAAAGGGTTCTGGGGGCTTATCCTCGCCCATAGGAAGTTGGCTTGTGAAAGGTTTCTATGGTCAGAGTAGCTGTTCCATTCTGAGCTTTAAACACTGCTCTCGTGAATTTTCGAGTACTTGTAGTTCTCTGTTTTTGCCTGAGAAATGGTCGAGGAAAAACTCATCCATCTTTTTAATTGTCATTTGCAGCCAAAAATTTTGGTGTGACTGAATTCATCAATCCAAGAGAGCATGAGAAACCAATACTGGAAACCAGACAATGCCGCTTACTATAACTTTCTTCTTTTTAAATTCTTTTCTTATTTCTAACATGTACCTTCTATAGCTTTCATACATACAAAACAGAATTTCTGTTACTGTGTAGTGGAGTAATTATTAAGATGCCTCTGAACTCACGTTCTCTTCACACAAAAGTGGAGCAGCTTTGCACCAAGGCAATCAAATGGGCAGTAATGCCATTTCTTTTGTTAGGTGGTTTATGTAAGTCACACTTCAGGTGGAGGGTTTAAACACTTTAGGTGGTTGATTTGGCTGCTTTTCTTTGTTAGGTACTACATTATCTTTTAGAGCTGGAGTTGCCTTTAGCTGGAGCCTGGATGTTTGTTTGGAAAGTTGCCAGCCTCTCACTGCTTGCAGTTGTGCATCTAGAGCTGCACATTTTGAATTCATGGAGTTGTGACAGACCAAGGCACTAAGTCTGCTTCCCGCAGAACATTAGGTTTGGTCGGAAGGGAGGTGATAGCGAGAAATCGAAGGTGGGAATGAGAAACTGGAACCAGATGACTCTAGTGTTTGGATGCTGCCGTGAGGGTTAATCGGGACTGTGCAATACTTGCCGGCATTGTCGTCTTTTTGGTCTCTTCTTTTTTGATATATGGGACAAATGCATAAACATAACAAAGGACAAGATGCCATGCGTGAACCTTGATTTCTGGCTTCTATTTCGAGCTACATTCCTGTGTTTCCTATTGTCACCTAGAGCTTCTTTATTTTTCAGCAACTTCAATTCCTTAATAGTGAGTTTATTTTATATGTTTGGAAGGATGTTCTGATGGTGATAATAGGTTCAATATGCTAAGAGATTAATATGTCAAAGAGAGAATTGGTAAAGTGTTCCTACAGTATATGACTCAAATGCGCGATGAGCATCAAAAACCTTGCAGAAATCGATTTATGGATGAATGCAACATATAAAATCATACAAGCTGCCATGAATTCAACCCAACTCAAAATTGTGAGCAATCACTCTCCCAATAAGTATATTCACCTCTTTTTTATAGTCAAAGGGTGAAAGAATACATATACTGTTTTGACGGGAAAAGAGATACTTCTAGAAATTAGCATAACACTAATAATCCCAGCACGGATCCACCATAGGGAAAAAGCTGCACAAAATAATGTTAGGACTATGTGTTTGCCTCTTAATTTTTTTTTATCAGTTATGGATGCTTCAAATCTTTAAAAATCACATGTATAGTCAAAGAAATTAGTAATTCACTAAAAGAACACCATAGGGAAAAAGCTGCGCAAAATAATGTTAGGATAGCACATACTTAAACCAAAAGAGGTACATGATATTTCCTATCTTGTTAGATACCATGTATAAAGCTGAAGGTCCAGCTAAAGACGTCGTCTGTCTCCTCTTTTTGAACTCTGCACTACTGTGGGGGATATGAAGGTGGGTATGCAGATGCAGTAGCAGGAAGAGTATAATCATACGCACTATAACCACTCTGCCCTCCATACGATCCATGATAACTCCGCACTCCACTAACTCCAGCTTCTTGCAGTGCATATCCATATTGTGGAGGAAGTGCAGCCGTACTTTGGGTGTGAGTTCCGCTATAAGCTCCAGTTTCTGGAATTGCATATCCATATTGTGGAGGAAGTGCAGCCGGGCTTGCGGTGTGGGTTCCACTATAAGCTGGAGCATATGAGACCGTGCTAGGTGCCTCGTATACACTCTGGCTGGTATAGCTATGTGCTCCTGTATATCTAACTGGTGGCACTTGATGTGATGGAGGAGGATTCCTGGAGCGGAAAGAAGGAGATGCATTTGACATTCTTCCAGATTTACCAGGCCGAGAGGTGGACGGATCACTGGACTTGCGAGAGCCACCTCCACGGCCCCGCTTTTTTGAATGCTTGTTCGAAGAAGCTGTGCCCTTTTTCCTTTTTGCTCTGGACTGCTCCAACTCTGTCACCCGATTTTTAAGTCCTTCCAAAGAAAATTCCTCTTCAAGCTTGTGATCTTCCACGCATTTTATTATAGCCTTAGTGGCTTCCCACTCTATGATGTTAGCTTTGTCCTGAGAAACAAGTCACACTTATCCGATACTGACAAACAAATAAATAAAAATAAAGGGAACATATGACTACAGCAGCGAAGAAGAACAGATTCATAAAAGTAGATGCACGAATAACTGAGAATCTAACGAAAGGATTTACAGCAGAAGGTGCTTGTACAATTTGAGGTGGTCCTTAAAGTCTACACTCTACAGTCTTTAATCTGCACGCCTCTTCCTGTTATTATTTACCGACAAAATTACGGTTTTTATGGAAATTTGCCTATCTCATCATATGACACTGCTTTTCCCGCATAACTTTGGTTTAAAATGACATAGGCAGGCTTTGGATTCAAAAACAATTTATGCAACTTCTACAACTATGTCCTCCATAAAGACTAAAAGAATGGCATTAATTACTTTTAGAATCATCAATTTACTCTGTAATCCTCCTGCTGCAACTGATTTAGCTTTACTATTGAGAATATAAAAATTTCAGCGAAATGAAATGAAAAGAGAGTTCTTTCTCCTTTCCTTGAATGCGGGGGATTCACTCATCTCTCTGTTGTACTAAACACAATAATGAGTTTGTATATCACTTCCTCATCCAGGCAAATTTTTTGTTTTTTTAAACCAACCAAGCAACCACAATGAGGAGAAAACAGAGGGGCTGGACAGAGAAATATACGCACCACTGCAGCTGAACTAAATCTTCCCTTCTTTGATATGTTATTAGAATTTCTTCGACAGTTCCTGAGATATGCCTTAAGAAGTGAGACCGGAGGGAATTGCTCTGCTAATCCCGACTCATAAGCAAAATATACTGCTTCAACCTCTTTGCCGCTCTTCACCAGCTCTTCAATAATATCTGATAAAAGAGAAAGTAACATAGTCATCTTGTATAGTAATGAATGCAAGTCCAACATTCAAAGGAACCACAAAAAAACCATAAAGCTCTTGGCCCCAAAAGCAAATAGCTGGATCCAACAACTTCCCGATTCCAAGCTAACACAATCCCTAAAAAATACTCTCTGTTCCATCAAACAGAAATTCAGGCACCAATTACAAATTTACATATTCAAAGTCATGAGAAATTAGAGTAGAATGTCACTTCACAACAACAACTACCCAGTGAAATCCCACAAAGTGGGGTCTGGGGAGGTTAAAGCGTACGCAGACCTACCCCTACCCGGATCGGGCAGGGAGGCTGTTTCCAATAAACCCTCGGCTCAGGATAGAATTTCACTTCACATATAATCATATTGTATGCAGACAACTGCAGAAATTAGAATGAAGAAAATCTTTTTTTTATAAGTGTGGTATCTGAACCAGCTTGTCCGCACCTCGACTAATTCCACGGGATACCTACCACCTCTCACCAGCAACGGGTACCGGATAACTCTATCCACCAAAGCTTTTATAGATGGAAAGAAATCACCTAGTATTTTTTACCTCCGCTGGGATTTGAACTTGAGACCTCGTAGTTCTCACCCCATAGAACGAAGAAAATCTTCAAGAATAGTAGAGTTTAAAAGGCAAGTAAAAGTGTCAGGTAACACATCCTAAAGGAGGCAAAAAAACCCGTGTAATATATTCCAACTACTAGCAAAACATGAAATAGGTTCTTTTTCAATTTGAATATTTTCCAGAGCAAGTTAAAAAAAATAATTTTTTGAACAGGAAGCAAGTTAAGAAAAATACCTTAGTGGGCGTTTGGACATAAGAAATGTAAAATTCTGGAAAAAGGTGAATTTATTTTCAAGTGAAAATGGTATTTGAAAATAAGAGTTATGTTTGGACATGAATATAATTTTGGGTTGTTTTTGAAGTTTTGTGAGTGATCTGAGTGAAAATTTTGAAAGCGTTTTTGGAGTTTTTTAAATTTTCCAAAAATTCCAAAATCCATCCTCAAGTAAAAATTTATGGCCAAACAATAATTACGGAAAAAAGTGAAACTTCTTCGAAAAAATGTGAAATTTTTCTTATGTCCATATTACTCCGCCCATCCCAATTTATGTGGCGGTATTTGACTCAGCACAGAGTTTAAGAAAGAAAGGAAGAATTTTGAAACTAGTGGCCTGAAATAAATCATAGATATTTGTGTGGTTGTAAATCATTTAATTAAGGGTAAATCAGGAAGTTTAAAGTAAAATTGTTTCTAAATAAGGAAGTATGACATTCTCCTAGGGAGAGAGGGAGTATATCTTAAAGCAACTTAGGTTTCTCTAGCCAACTAAATCCAATTTTGGCATGCCTATATGGAAGATACTGGATATCAGATTTTCCCATGACATTAATTCCACAGATAATCGGTGTTCATAAGAACCCACCCCCTATTTTGTTCCCAAATCCATAGGCAACCGCAAGCTTTGGCATATCTCTCCTGTTAGCAAACTCCATCACCAGCTTCCTTAGGAAATCCTCTTCAAACCTCTCTTTTAGTGCAAATGATATAACCAACTGTAAAAACATTGTTGCTTCAGCAGCACATACTCCACTGGTCCTGTCCCCACTACCCATAACTCCCTTCCATTTCTCCAACAACCTTGCTGCCCTCTCCTTCAAACTCCTCCCCGCACCATAACCCCCTTCCGCAACTGGCCCAACTGACTGAACTAACATATCACATGCCCACCTCCTATCTGCCCCTATCATCTTCCCCTCTACCTTCATCCCCACAAACTCCTCTGCAGCATCCAAGATCAACCTGAAAGAAACCCAGCAAAAAAAATGATAAGAATAACATACAATGTGGGCTACAAAGTCTCTACTTTGCTTTGGCATATGCAATGACAACTGTGACTCTGACCACACCCGTCTCCTCCCTTACCTACCCAACCCACCCTGAAAAGAATAAAAGAAAACAAACATAGAAAACCTAAAATATGCATAATTGTGAAAGCCAAGGAAGGCGTTGATACAGTAGGGGAAAGCCTTTTAGGTGTTCGATTTCAATTACTTCTCCAAAAATAATTAAGCATGTTTAAGTCGTGGGATATGACAGTGTTGTAAATAGCGAGCGCCTCTGCCTGTGTAGCGAGAGGCGCTGAGAGGCGTCGCTATTTGAAAATAACGGAAGAAAAGGCAGCAATTTTTACTAAAACACAAAATTAGGGCTTGGGTTTCACTTCTTACGAGCAACGACCACTTCTTCTCCTTCATCGACAAAATTAGGGCTTGGGTTTCACGTCTTCTTCTTCTTCTTCCATCATCAGCCATCAGCGACCACTTCAGGTATGTTACTTTCTTTTCTTCTCTTCTTCTTCTCCTTTCTTCTTCTTCTTCTATTTCAGCTCTGGTTGACTTCACGTCTTCACCATTGTTGTCTTCTTCTTCTTTCTTCTTTCTTCTTTCTTCTTTCTTCTTTCTTCTTTCTTCGATCTTCTTTCTTCGATCTTCTTTCTTCGGCTCTTTCAGCTCTGTTTTTCTTCTTTCTTTCTTTCTTTCTTTCTTTCTTTGCTCTGTTTCTCGACCAGAGCTTTATTTTATTTTTGGGTTCTGTTTCTGAGTCTTTATTTTTGAGTCTTTAATTTTTGAATGATATTTATTAATATATTATTGTTATTGAGTTTTTAGTTATATGTATATAATATTTTATGTTTTTGTATAAATTGTCGCTTCACATCTAAAAGGCGAGCGCTTCGCTGCGCGCCTCTCGCCTCAGTGAAGCGGGCCCTCGTCGCTATTTGTCGCCGCACGCTATCCAAAACACTGGGATATGGAAGACGTCCCCAAACGAAGTTTTTTAAAAAAAATATTATGGATGACTTCCATAGACTACTCCAACAACTGAGAGTTGAGCAACCAAAAGTTATTAGTCCAGATCACTATTGTTTAGCTCATCCCTTATTTGTTTTCCATACAATTCATTGGTTCACAAGTAAATTCATGTTGCCTCGTCGAGAACATATTTATATTGAGGATGCAAAATAGTTTTAAAATTGTGAATTGGTTTAATTCCCATTTTCTGTATCTAGGTCTCCATCTTGAGGGATCCCCATATCTAGAGAGTCTATAGTAAACCTTTTTTTAAAAATGGATCCACAATAAACTATTACACTATCAAAATAATACAGAGAGCTGTTGACGACACGGATAAGTATTTCTCTAGAAGGACCAAGAAGAATATGTGCTAGGTAGGGGATAGACCACAGAGTTATGTTTATATGCTTGTTGAGTTGGATGTGCATAAGCTATAGAAACCTTGTGGACAGTGAAAAGGAGCTGCAGACGTCCTACCCAATTAAGGAATGGTCTTTGTTGAGACTTGTAAATGTCCTTTTTTTCTAATAGGTGAGATGTGCCCAAGAGCCGATTTTATCATGAAAAATGGTTTGAAGCAGGATTTAGTAGGGTCAAGGGCGGGGCATATTCTCATTTCTTCCACTCAACCAGTTCCTACTTTCTAAGCTATTGATGAATCCAGTTATGAGGGATTCCTCATCTCATACATCAGGGACAAAATGAAAGAAGATAGGATAGACTTTGATAACTTAACGTTATTTGTTGATTGCTTCTTTAGTTTATTGATTCCAAGTTGATTTTTTTAGCACGTCTGCCTCCATCACCCCAAAAGGATGTAAATTCCGCACATTTAGTCCTGTCAATCATTTACTCCTACTCCAAAATTTGGTTCACGATTTAGGAGACAGGTTATCATTATCTAATATAGCTTTACTTCTCTAAATGCCTATTTACTTAGCTCTGTTCTAGATTGGAAAGGCTAAACCAAATCTGAACTGCAGCTACTGATAGTCTCTTAGGACTAAAAGCAAGAAACAGTGCCATCATCTAGAATGAAATGGTTTCACTTAAACAACAACAACTCCTACGCTCAGTCCCAAACAAGATGGGTTCAGCTATATGAATCCACCCTGACCATGCTACTTCATTCAAACTCATCTTATGCCAGCATTAATCAAATACAAATAAAAAGTATTATAGGTTGTTTATATTTTCTAAACATACTCTGGAAGGGTAACCTACTCCTAGAAAGCATAGTACCTACAATAAAAGTGTAATCACAATATTTTATTTTATTTTTAAAAAATCTTTGGCGTAATAGATTGCTGAAAATATATCTCATTACCTACTAACTAGCTATCGTTCTTCCATTACCACATTATTATCAAACATTATCACCTTATAAAGACGGAACAAAGGGCACAGTCATCTAACAAATGCAGAAAAGAGAGCAAAATGTAATACACACACACTCTCTCCCCATTTCAATTTATGTGAAACCTATTTCCCACTCAACCCGTTAACAAAGTATCGTTTTTTTGAATTTGGAAATAATTTAATTTAAACTACAAGTTCGAAAAAAGAGTGTATGGAGGTGAGAGTACATAAATATCCTTCTAGTTCTAGAAAGAGTAAGTGAAAAACCTCATTGGGTCAACGGAAGTGTCAAGGGCAGCGACAATCTCCGCCCTCAAACCAGTAGATTCCTTTCGCTTCGTCTGAAGGAAGCTAACGAGGCCGCTGGCATCCATTCTCCTACAGTAAATCCTCAGCACTTCGGACAAGCTCTTCTCGCTCAAATCCCCCAAACCCTCAGCAGCATTCTCAATCTCCGAGACGGCGGCGTCCTTCTTCTCCGCGATGAAAGCGGCCATGCCGGATTCTATGTCGGGGAGGGCATTCTCGCGATTCTGGAGCTTCAGGAGGGCATTTTCGGTGTTCTCTTTGAAGGATTTGATTTGTTTGTCAAGGGTTTCGGATTTCTGGGAGAGGGTTTTGTCGATGTCGGTGAAGTAGGTGGTTAGGGTTTTGTGGAGGTCGGTGACGGTGGCCAGTAGGGTTTTCCGGGACTCGAGGTTGCTGAAGAAGGCATGTATCCGGTCAGGGTTGGTTGCAGTATCTGCCGCCATGGACGACTGTGAGAAAATCGAACTGCAGTTGGTCGGAGAAGTAGGATTAATTAATATTTCAGTGAGCGGGATAAGACGAAAGGATTTGATACAAAGAACAATAAAGCATATGCAAAATGCCCCAAATATATTTGGTGTATAGTAGGTATGTGCATTATTTGGATAGAAAAAAACCCAAATTGAACCAATTTAATTTGGATTTTTTATTTTATCTTTTTATGGTTATCGATATAGAAATTTAAAAAATAAAATATTTTATATATATATACTAGTAATGACACGTGATGATTTAAATATTTATTTATATAAAAGAACAATAAAATTTAATTAATAAAAGAGATTTTATGTATAATAAAACAACAATCATCTAAATGCCGAAAAATATTATTACATTAGAATAATACATGAATTTAAAATAAAAGGACATCATCATTACACAAATGACCAATTATGTCATGTTAGTTAGATAATTATATATTATAGTTTAAAAGTAATTATTGTAATGGTATCTTAACGAACACTTATTTGTGGATAATTTTTTTTGTGTATGTTTCCTCCTAATTCATTGATTGATCTGCCTTAACCAGAACTCTTGTTGTCGATCTTGATATCCCTCTTTAAAGTGCAACATACAGTTGTTCGTGCAAGAAAACATATTGCGGTAAATACAGTCCAATATTTAAGATATATGTCTTTATGCTTTATTTATTATATTTGCAAAACATACATACTAAAAATTATTTTCACACAAATTTAAAAGGATATTAGTTAGTTTCGGAAGATGAAAGTTGAATTCAGGATAAGAATATACTTAGAAGCACATTAACCAATATCATAATTTTGCATGTATGATGTTATTGTCAAAACTTCTCTATACCATTTGTGTGCTATTACATAAGCTATTCGGCTTATATAAGTTTTTCAATATCATGACGGGCATATTATTCTTCCAAATTAACCTATATATAATGGAAGATAAACTTTAACTTAGTCTATTATATATATACGATGACACTAACATACGTAAGAAATAAGAAACTTGACAACAAATATGTATGGTAAAAGGTCATTTGGTAATAAAGTATGAAGTATTCTTTTTTGTAGTAATTATTGGTATCATTTTATGCTGAGTCAAAAACTGAAAAATATTTTTTTTACTATAAAATTTTGCAAACAACCTTTTTATTAAGTTGATCAACATATTCATTTCTGCTAGCTAAGATATCTTTTTAATTCTATCATGCGATTTGCATAAATTGTGTTTTAATCTAATGATAGAAATATTTTTGTTATTAAATGCACTACTATTACCATTGGGATTGACAGCCAAGTGTTCAGGAAGAACTAACTCATTTTTTATTGGATGCTCTTCTTCGTTTCCGTCACGAAGCAAGAAGACACTGACTACTCGATTTGTTCTTACTTTATATTCCTTATCAGTTTAATATTATTCATTCGGGGCTAGAAATATAACATTGGCAAGCTAGCTTTTACAGTCTTTACTTTTGTTGATTTTGGAACTACTGGTAGTACTTGACAGAAATCATCTCCCAAACCATTAATTTTTTACCAAACGGTTCATTGATATCCAATATATCTCTAGAACTCCGGACAATTATTTCGATCGTTTGACACTTAGCCATAGGTGCTTCATCCCATATTATCAGTTTTGCTTTCCTCATAAATTTAGCACCATTGTTCTGCTTTGATATATTTGTGATGGTTATTTAAATTGTTTGAAGAGGTATATACAATCTAAAGTGGGTGGTCTCGCAATTGTTGGTACATCACTTGTTATTATTGCTTACAGTGTCATGCCTCTTGGTATGATATTTGCAAGTAATGCATGGCATAGAAATATCATTTCGATTCCGCCGGAGGCATCTACAAAGAATAATCTCGTTATTCCAGAGTAGACTCTTTATTATATAGTCTTGGAAGCTTATTATTGTTTAGGATTTAGCTTTGATTGTGTTCACTCGTACACTTATATAACATTTTTATTCTTAATAATATACTAACCTTTTTACTTTGTGTTCTAACGCTCTTTTTATGGAATTAATTTATGTACCCTAAGATTTTATTTTTACTTGAATAAGAATTTTACTCATATGATGAATTTTAAAAATAATTGAATTGGATTCTCTTGCTAAATAATTAATTAAAATATTTAATTATTTAGTTTTAATATAATAATAATTTATTCTATGTTGATTGAGATATTAATATTAGTTTATCTCTTGTTTTGAATATTTAATTGACTTTTACCAACCATTTTTTCTCTCTTTCTCACACATTTATATTTTTAAATGTTTTTTTAGTTGTTGTTTAATAATGAGTTATTTTTTAATATTACATGAAAAATTGATTTGAAAAATATTATTTGACTAGGAAAATAGTTAAAATATAATATAAAAATACATTATCATGGGAGTATTTGTTTCCCCTCAATTTCGACTCTTTATGCAGTCCATATGATATTACTTTTATTTTTTCTTCATATTGGACATTATATAATGGTAATGTATTGCCAATATGGAGGATTCTTATGAAATTAATTTTATTAAACCTTCTTATATATTTTTAATGAGAATCTAATATACAAACTTTTATTATATAAAATCTTAAATATTAAAAATTAGCATAAAAGATATTGTGATAAAAAAATATAGGTTATTGTAGTTATGTCATTTCCCTATAAGTTTTTCCATTCAATATTTTAGGGCTATTTTAATATATTAATATTTTATTTATGATTTTATAATAATATAGGCTCTCATTTTTCTAAATGGATTTGTACAATATAATATCTTCTGAAATTAAATTAGTAATAGGACATTATAATACGTTTTCAAATTAAATATAATATGAATTTTTAAGAAGTATATCCTAAAAGTAATAGGATTACATGACTAAAGATATTTATTTGTTCAATTTTATATGAATTAGACAGTCCGGAATTAATTATACAAATAAGATTCCTAACAGTATTCATGTAGGGGTTCCTAACGTATAGTATTATATCCTAAAACTAATAGGATTATAGGTTAATATCTAGAATTACGGTTATGTCCTTTTATTATGAGTTATTATGCTTAATATTATAAGGTTATTTTGGCAAAACCGACGTTGTATTCATGCTTTTATAACCACACACACACACACACACACACACACACACACACACACATATATATATATATATATNAGAGAGAGAGAGAGATATATATAGAGAGAGAGATAGATATAGATATAGATATTACTATGTATTACTATATTTTACTAGAGCAGGTAGTTTCGACTTGTATGCTTAACAACCTGTTTGGATGGTTGTTACCCATCGTATCGTATTGTATTGTTTTTCCAGTACAATGTTCGTTTTGATTGTTTAGTTAAAATTGGTTATATTGCATTGTTAGATTCATTGTTCCGGAACAAAGAAAAGTTCCATTTTTTGAAACAACTGATTTGGTGTGGTGGTATTGTTTCCTATTTTTCTTTCTAATTATGCCCTAATAACTTATTACTTTATAATTCTATTTACCCTTTACCTTTTTTATTTTAAATAATAGCAAAGTCTCTTTCTCATATAATTCTATAATAGAATTTTACGTGAAGTCTAATAACCTATATAAATTCTCAAAGATGGCATCCCAAATATAACCTATATACCTGAAGTCCAATAACCTACATACGTGAAAAACTCGTTTTGTTCTTCTATCGCTTCCATACTCTTCAGGTAAATGTTTTGTTTTACTTTTGTCTCATTATTTCTTCTACTTTGATTTGTAATTCCAATTCCAATTACTTTATCTCCAAATAGCTTTATGATATTGGTTGTTTTCAAGTATGCAAAGTGTTATTATTTATCTTTATTCTGCCAACTCCTTCGTTCGTTTCTTTATCATCGTTGTTAATTTTTTTTCTTCAGGTTTTTGCTCTTGTTTTCAAGTTACAGGTACTTCTTTTCTTTATTTTTTATCAGTTACTATCTGTTTAGTTCTCCTATTGTATTGCAACTAAATCTAGTTGTTTGAGTAGTTAACCTCATATTGCACTGAAATTATGTATGATTATTTTGACGATTCTTATTTGTATAAAATAAGTACTTGATGATCAATATGATTTGCTAATGTGATTTACCAAGTAATATATACCCAAACATATATATAACTGTTATATATAGAATTATATTTATGGTGAATGTCTATATTCTAGAGAGATTATAGGGTTTTTTACTTGGTGGCTAAGTCACTCTTTCCCTATAAATAGAGAGGTCCTCTTCCATTGTAATTCATCCCAAAAATTCAATAAGAATTTCCTCTCTCTCTTTCTCTGCAATAAGTTCTTCTTCATTTATTATTTATAACACGTTATCAGCACGAGACTCTAATCAATTGAGTAGAAGCTTTGGGATTGAGCATAATGATTGTCAGCACGAGACACGTTATCATCACGAGACACGTTATCAGCACGAGACTCTAATCAATTGAGTAGAAGCTTTGGGATTGAGCATAATGATTGTCAGCACGAGACACGTTATCATCACGAGACACGTTATCAGCACGAGACTCCATGAACTTTCTTCATGATTAAATTTTGGATTTAAGGTAAGTATTTTACTTTATTTTTCTTTTTAAAATTCTTGAAATTCTATAATTTGATTTTAAATGCAAGCAAAGACAATAAACTTTGATTATAACTCCTATAGAGTTTGCAAAAAATTATAACCACCCGAAGTGATAAAATTTTTATGCCTTGCCATAATCAAATCATGTATGATTGTGGGAAAAGATATGGAAACATGTTCCATTAAATTTGCTCATTCCCTTTAAGAGAATGTAATAGTAATATATGATAAGTCTGAAAGAAGATAAAATTATTACCGTGAAGATATCAATGGATGTGGACGTGGCGATAGACGAAATTATGTTCGTCATCATTGTGATAACTGGAATAATAAGAATTCTCAAAATAATCTTTCACTATTTGAAAGTTATATTTGTCATCAATTTGACATGAAATTCGTAAAGCACATATAGATGATTATGGTCCATTCATAATATGAATGTGACAACTGATTTATGAATAAATATTAATTGTTGGAAGAATATGTAAGTGCTAGTGGTAGTGAATATACTACACTCACCTCTAAAAGGAGGTTTGAGATGATATAAGAAAATAATGTCATTATTATGGCATGAATGATCATTGGTCACGTACCTATTGTACGCCAAACTATTTTGGCAATGTGATTATTAAAGGATAACACTAATGCAAGAAACAGATCTTGCATATAATTTTGACAATGACCATAATTTATAATTTTCTCCTTGAAAGATATATTCACCATATGAATATTGATGAATATATGGTAGTATAAAATTAATTGAGAGCTCTGGAAGAGCCAATTATTAATATTTTGGAGGAATACAATTGATTATCATGTCAGTTTATTGTGTTGTGGTAAGTCTCAAAGAAACTTATTGAGTTTCTAAAGTATTCGTGAAAGTGATTGAATATATTGAGACTATAAATAAAGAAAAAAATTAATATCTTCTATTACTACAACTTGTAGCGGGGTAATATGTATGTTAAAGTTACCCGTTTTATTCTCTAGTTTGTATTACACAAATAAAAGAACATCACAATAAAGTGAATATTTATTGATATATAAACCCATATCATAATAAATTTGGAGTTTATTGATAATTGCACACGTCATGGTATAAACTTGAAGTTTATCAATATTGCTAATTTATCCAGATGGCATAATTGGTTTAGCCATATCAATTTAAGTATGATGTGCAAAAATAAAAGAGAATTCACATGGGTAAATATTAAAGAACTAGAAAGTTCTTTATGAATTCTCTTATGTTACTTGTTCTCATTAATTAATAGACCAACTAAAATTGGGATTGAGTCCCATGAATGCTGGAAATATCAAAGGTGAATATGGGCCCATTCACTGCCATGTATACCACAAAAGATGCATCTATGAGATGGTTACATGTGCAATTATTATTAACCTGCAACCTGTTGTTTGCGTGGTAACTTGCTCAATAATTTAATTTAGAGCATAATTTTCAGGTTGTCTATTCAAGATAGTTCATCTTGATAAATTGGTTTACATCACAATTGGTTTAACAAAATGATTTATTGAGTGCCTCCACTTAATTGCTAAATAATTATTTATGAGAACAAAGTTATCTATATCAATTTGATATACATTATATACCAAAGTATATTATTTTCTCCACTCACAAGTGGTTCAGGGTCAGGAACCAAATAATTCCATCTTATTATTATTGATGTGCGGGACATATTTTAACTAATACCATAATGCACAAAGATGGGTTCTCAAAGTTGAGGAAACAAGTTAGTTTTTCTAACATGAGGGGGAGATATGATAAACAATTGAGAAAAAATGACGTGAAATGAATTGTCATTTGTACATCTAGACCCTCGAATAAGATAATATGAACTTGAAGTTCATAAAAAGATAATTCATCTGCAGTATATTGCAAAGCATGCAGACGCATTTGCTGACCCAAAGAAAGTAACTATATTCTCATTGCAAATGCTCCCATTAAGTCCTATAAGGACAAAGTCTATGGTACGCTTAAAGCGATATAGAAAATCGGTTTCAAATAAACTTCTTGATAAATAAGATGAGCAAATGATCATAATAAAGGAGGCAAGTGATATAGAATATCACATGACATAACACTTCATAAAATCTCAAGAAAGGTTCAGGTACCTGCATATATGAATGAAGAGATCTCTATGTCATGTCTATATGAAAATAAGAAGGTTGGAACCGATATAAAATGTTTGTCGATGATATTTATAATAGTGCTAAATATATATGAGGATCTTAAGTTTGGAGAAATAATTCAAGTAGAATTGGTTTCATATGAAAAACATATAGTTTTGGACCTACAGTTCAAAAACTTAAAAGTATAAAGTCAATGATATGTGCAATCGGTTTTCTATATCTTATTTGTCTAGCATGACATAAAAACTTGATATGCATCTAATTAAAGTCTATTTATATGGCTTATATGACTTAACTTATATGACGATCCCTGAATAATGTAAATCGCTTAAAGCATATACAATTCTTGGTCATAAAGTACCATATCCTAGGTGCTATTTGTGCACATATGTATTTTGCTATAACTATAAGTATGATAAGGCGATAACGAGGATTTTCAAGGTGCAACATGTTCATTGAAGTTAATATAGATGATTTGAAATCTCTGCTGACATCAACCTTCAAGAAGCTAGTGTACAAGATTGAGATGCGAAGGCTGAAGGATGTGAATTGATGCTCTCATCAGGGGGAGTTAATGCGCGTTGCACTCTTTTTCTCTTACAGGATTTTGTCCCACTGGATTTTCCTTGCGAGGTTTTTAACGAGGCAACCAAAAGGCGCATTTCTAAACATGTGTACTCTTTTTCCTTTTCTAGAATTTTTTTCCCATTGGGTTTTATTTTAATTAAGGTTTTAATGAGACACATTATTTGTTGAATAGACATTCAAGGGGGAGCGTTATAAATAGAATTTTATTTATGGTGAATGTCTATATTCTAGAGTTTGTTACTTGGTGGCTAAGTCACTCTTTCCCCATAACTAGAGAGGTTCTCTTCCACTGTATTCATCCCAAAAATTCAATAAGAATTTCCCCTTTCTTTTTCTCTGCAATATTGTTGTTCTTCTTTTATTGTTTATAATAATAACTAAGTAATTTAATTACGCTTTCATAGGGTACAATATTGTTAAACAGTACTACGAGAAAAGTAACATTATAATTTACTACAAAAATCCTTAACATTAGATTCCCAGTTAATTAGTTAACAAAAAATATAATCCCAAAAGTCCCCCAAAAATGTGATTTAGAAGATAAAAGAAGGACACAAATAATAAAAGAAATAAAAGAAGGACAAAAATAATGAGTATTTCATTATGAATTATATGTCACGTTGTTAGAAAACTTTTATGCTATATACTTTAAGTTATAAATTATATATCATGTTGTTAGGAAATATTACTTATGGTCTCAATTCTGAATGAAGTCTATTTAATATTTTATTTTTATTATTATTATCTAATTATGAATATAGTATACTTATTATTATTTTTTATATTATTAACTTGTTTAACTAATTTCGATAGAATTTGCATGAGTTAATCACTTAATCTAGATATAAGAGATAATTGATGATAAATTAGTAGAAAGTGATTTTCTTAAATAATTTTTATGTGAAATTATTGATAAATTAAATATTTAAAACAATTGAGGGTATTTTAGTAAACTTATCAGTTACAGTATAATACGACACAATTAAACCAAACATCAAAATGTTATTTAACAATATCAAATAATATAATGTATCTAAACATTGTATTAACAAAACGATATGATATAATACAATACAATATAATATGATACATTATAAAAGGAGGAACATAGTTCTTTTTGGAAAAGCTCGGGGGCATTTATGTCATTCAGATCAAATCTTACAAATAAATTATGTACGTGTCTTATTTTTTCTGCACAATTAATTTTAAAATGAGCTCACATTTGTTCTATGGAGCATATTAGTTTTCCTCCAATTGAGTAAAATATGCTTTAAGATTCTGAAAAGCTTTCCAGTTCTGGATTACTTCTCCGCTTCTCTTCCTCAAATTTCTCCTACTTCCAGGTACGATTCTAATCAATATTGCCCATGATTTTTGCTAAACACATGATATAGAAAACAATCCCTTCCTCTTCAACTTCAATTTTGTAGTTTTGTATTTGTATTTGTATTTGTATTTGTTTCTCATTCTTTTGCCTTTTTAAATAGTTTTACCCAACATGCAATTGTTTTGGTTGAGATTAATGGCTTCTCGATCCCTGTCCATTGATGATACTGGTATGCGTATTAAACCTAAATTGAAGGAAGAAAATTTTGGGTATAGTGTTATAGTGGCTCTTTTCATACTTCTTTTCTGCCCTCTTCAACTTCAATTTTGGACTTCTCTGTTTGTTTCTCCTTCTTTTTCTCTTTCAATTAGTTTTAACCCACATGTAAATTTCAGTCCGTTGACGATTGGTATAGGTATTAAGCCTAATTAAAAGAAAGAAAGTTTTAGGTATTTGTTCATGGGTTCTGTTAAATTTTGCAAATGTCACGGCTGATTTTCCTCATCCTTAGCTTTTTCCCGTTCTTCTAATTTTTGTCCTATCTTCTTTATGGTTCTGTTCATGAATTTCATTTTGCAACTCCATGGCTGGTATGTGTTAAAAAGGCATTTTTAAACTCGACCTATGCTCAGTTGTGAATTTTGGATTTGGGAAAGCCGGCAACTAATAAACTTGAATTTAAGAAAGGTGGTTGACATGGTTCTCGAATTTGATGATCTTCACATGTTAAACATTTGTACAACTTGAATCATTGAGGATCTTAAAGCAACAGAAGCTCGAATGCATAATAGCCCCAGTTTTAGGACCTTTGATGTCTTCTCTCCCGGAAAATCACCTTTCAAAAGAGGGTCTAATGCTTCAATAACTTATTTTTTTGTGTAGAGTTTTCACACCTGAAAATTAAAATGACAAATTTACAAAATTTAGGCAAATTCAACTTAGTACCGAGAAGAACAAATTAATACCATGTATGATCACTGAATTTTATTTAATATAACGATAGTTGCAAAACTGTATTTTGTCAAAAGTTCTTAATTTATAGTTTTTACTTATGAAATTATTTGCGAGACGCCTTATCTTTCTGTAAGCATTAGAGACGGTGTGATCAAACTGGTTGTTAACTCTTCAGCTTTATCCTTTATTTTAGTTTGGGGTTATCTATTGCTGATACTATTTTGCCCCCAATTTATTCTCTTTGTTATTGCAGTTCTTCCGATTGTGTTATTCAGTAGTCTTCCGATCAGAAGGTAAAATTTATGATCAACTTTTTACTTTAAAGCTTATATCATTCGCTCGATTTTGCTTACTAGTGGAAGAAACAAAAAAGTCAGACATTCTGAAATGCATTTCTTAGTATGATATCTTTAGTTTTGGCAAGAGTGAGAACTTTTATGCCCTCCTTGACCTTAAGGTTTCTCTCTTTGCTATAGTTTACCTTTAACATCTTAAGCTTTGTTATGGCTCGCCACTATTGGTGAAACAGTTGAATCGAGCTACTAATACTACTGGCCTACATTTTTTCCTTAACAAGAATCTGATATATAAAGCAAAAGCTATCATTCCAACAGTATTTAAAATGCTTCAAACTCTTCCTAAATCAGATTTATATTCAACAGGTTCAAAAGAAACCCCTTCTGACCTTTCTTTGACAACAAAAACTACTCATGTCAAGGTACAATAAGCCACTGCTAAGATTGAATTGATGAGAGAAATCCCAGCAATGGAATTTAAATTAGGAAGCTAAGCAAGAACTATGTCTGAGACAGTGATCACAATGTACCACTCTATTGTACTTGGTGGGGTTAAATGGCAATGATCAGAACCACATATTGCTTTGAAGAAAATCTTCATAGTTCCACCTCCGATCATAATTAGTGTGACGCAAGTGCCACCTGATAGGTGCATGGTTGGAAATAATGCCAAAATCTTCCCCAGCTTTTCACCTACAGAACATTTCATAAACTTAGTCCAATTTTTCTTAAAGAGGAGAGATTAGAGGAGGAAAAAAGAGAAAGAAAAAGAAAAAGCAAATCGGTATATATTAGAATGTGTGAGTCCAAAGTCTAGACTAACTACATATTCTGCATCTGTGTTATTTTTAGTCTAAGAATAACTTTAAAAAGAAGAACAAACCTGTAGCTAGAACACACACCCTTGAGAGCAAGAACACACAATTCTGAGAGGGCCTATGGAGACCAGAGAAACGAAGTACAAAGAATGAACCGAAAATAGCTACTACTATGTTCAAATGATCTGCTATACAAAGTGAACGATTAAAGAGACACGTAAACTATGTCATTGCAAAGACTGAAATGCCCTTAATATTTTCTTAAAAGACTTTAAGCAGCCACGCCGAAACACTGGCTCGAGTCTATCATAAATTTGGTGGTATTTGGTGTTGTATCATGGACATCATTATTTTTGTTAACATGAAATCAACTTTGCAGTAATTCTTTTAACGTTTACACAATAGAAAATTTAACCCTAATGCTTGATAGGGACAAGACTGATATAGGAGCTGGTTTGAAGAAAGAAACCTTGAATTTCTTCTGGATAGTATTGGTCAATCCCAGGTATGTGCCCTCCTCCTCCTCCTCCTCCTCCTGTTTCAGTGCTTAAAATAGCGGCGAAATGCTGCCAATATTTTTTTGCTTTATAGTAATAAATTATTGCTTTAGAGTTAACAAGTTATTATTTTCGTTTTCTCGCTTCACCCTATAAGCGAAAAGGGGCCTGTCGCTTTTTCTCGCTTCACGCTCTTCGCAACACTAGAGATTAGTCGGATAAGATAAACAAATAAAATATAAGAAAATGAACAAAAAAGGCATAGTTGTAACTGGAGGCGGTGAAAAGCTGCGACATAACTATGTCATAACTTTGTTTTAGAAAAGATGAGTTTAGTGCATACTTGATAAAAAACGGGCCACTCCTCCATTTTTGAACAAGATAAACCTACTTCTACCTAACATACCCTTATATATTAGTGAAACTCTCCATACATATATTGAATGAAGAACATGTGAATAAAATACACATAGTACCCCGATATTTGCTGAAAACACACCTAATTAAGAGGAAAATTATCCAAGGCTATGCATCTTCCTACTGCTTTAGTCCTTAACATTGTTCAACTTATACCTCAAGTATTTCGACTACACTTTGAACAACTGTCAATGTTATTGTCCCTTTGACCTTATCATGAAAAATACTGAACTTTAGAATTGCAGCTTTCATCTTACTGTATGATCAATTCTAAGAGAAAAGAATAGATTGCTGAAACGTGAGATTTTAATACGACTGCTTTAATTTAGAATTTTGTGAACAATAGTATGGGGTTTTGCAAATAATTTCCTTCTAAATATAATAAAGCAATTTGTTTAGACGTTACAATTATTAATATTTTGCATGCTAATGAAGCAGCCAATAATTAATTAGTCCACATGTTGTACCAACTACTAAATTGATTTGAATTACAGTTACATTCTTGCATTTCAATTCAGAATATTTGTGGCTGCTTCTGTGCTTTGTTATTCCATTTCAGTTTCCCTTCTTTTCTTTTGTAATTGGATAAAAATGCAATATTGCTGAGAATAATGCTGCAGATAAATTTTGAATTGAAACGTTGAAGTTTTCCGTTCTTGCAATATTCCAAGTGTTTGTGGTTGCCTTTGTGCTCAATTGTTACATTTCAATTTCTCGTGAGAATTTTGCTATAATTTGAGGAATTTTTTAGGAGAACTTAAAGTCAGTTCATTCTTGCATTAATATTTCTATTCAAAATCCTTTTTGTTGCCTCTTTCATTTGCAATTGCAGCTTTCATGTTTCAATGTATAAGGGTTTAAAGACATTTTAAGTTGATATTGGAATTGTCATATGCATTTGAGCATGATTTGAAAATGAAGCGAAATGAACTGAATACTGAGGATTCTTATAGTGGACTTCAAATACTTTGGGATTGAAGTGTGTGAATCAATCACATAACTCTGTGTGAAGCACTCACATAAGAAGAGATATTTCGTGTTTGAACCAATGTACTTCAGGGATTGTGGATTTGAATTATCCATTTTTCATCTCTACTCTACTGTCTATCTGTGATACTACCATACTCTTTCTAACATGATTTCCTATGTTCACTGATTGAATATTTATTACTAACTTAGCAACACATTATTTATTTGCATGCATTTTTGGTCAAAAACCACTAAAAAGAAGACCAGAAAGAGGGTCAAACACCGGATACACAGCGCATCACTTTTTGCTAATATGTAAATAGTTATCTTGTTGTCACTTTAAGCATCCCTTAATCTGATGCTCTCAGGGATGAAAATATATATTTCAATCAAAATGTATGTAAATAGCATGCAATATTGTCTACTTGATTTCACACTTACTACATCAATTTTCATTAGATCTGCAATTAGAAATCATATAATGTTGGGCCCGTGCTGGCATGGGCCGAGCCCACCTAGTATACTAGATGAGGTGTGGCCCATGCTCAGCATTGGCCCAACATGTAATTATGAAATAAATTTTTAAGTTTATTGCAATTGTTCTCCAAAGAGCACTCATGGTCACTTAATTAATATTATATTTTAGATGGAACTTTTACATGCAGATTTATTCAGAGTTAACCATTTGATTTCATATTTAATTTATGCTGGAATTGAACATCAATCACTACTAGAAATTTGGCAAAAACCGATCAAGAAAAACCGACCAACTTTGGTCGGTCAAAAAAACGGCCAAAAAATTGACCAAAGTTGGTTGGTTATTTTTGGCGCAACTTTGGTCGGTTTTTTAATTAAAATAAATAAAAATTAATATTAAAAAAATCGGCCAAAGTTGATCGGTTAATCCGGCTGGTCATTTTAAAAAATCGACCAACTTTGATCGGTAATTTTATTTTTTAATAAAATCGACCAACTTTGATCGGTCTTTTTGGTTGATTTTTAGCGGATTTCTAGTAGTTCACATTATAAACTCCAAATAGTGAAGTTATTGTGTGTAAAGTCTTGTTAAACTTGAATTCTTTATTTGATGTAACCTTTTTCATCCTTATCCATTCATATCTCTGGAGTATTTTGAGTTGTTAGAATTATTTTTACGAACAACTTTATCTTACACTTGCATTATTACAAAAGATTGAAGTTGTTTTTGTTAATATTGTCTCATTTGCTGCAAACTTGTTCATTAATTCATGTATTAGTCAATCTAATATGTAGTTATTTAATATCCTTTATAATGCGTTTTTCATTATAATGAAATTCATATTTTAAGCTTCATCTTCAAGTATTTAAAAATCACAAAATACAGTTCTAACATGTTAAATTATAGTATGAATGTCAAATCTGCACAAAACTTAAAGGCAAATGTTGAACCCATATGAAAGCTTAAAGAAATAAAAAGGTGATAAGACTTTTGTTTCAGTTTCTCTTCACAATAACTTTTTCCTTATATTATGTACTCGTGAATCGTTATCAAGAAATTTTTTTGAAGAGGTAGGTTAAACAAAAATGAAAAATATAGACCAAAGTTTTTCTAACAAAATGCTAGTTCGGCGCTATTTTTTTCCGCATTAAGTGCCTAAATTAAAACCGTATGTATTAATAAGTGCACCAACATTTTTGTGCCTGACATCTAAAATTATCAAGAGGATTCAATTGGTTTGAAATCCATACAAATACCTACGGATTTGGCAGACAAATTGAAATTGCTCAGTAATATTTGTGGTGTATAATACATTTAGTTACTTGTTTATAATGGTTAATATTTTACTTGTTCTTACTTTTAATATTAAATAATAAGTTAAGACAAAAAAATGTTTCACACATTTAAATTGGTATATCCATCTCCAAACACTTCCAAAATTATATAATGAATTTTATAACGTGAATCATGCAGCTAGACAATATGCTCGTTATGTGACTTATGCCTTCTAATTTTGTAAATTTTAATGTACAGCATTTTATTCTAAAAATTAAACATATTACTGTAGCATTGTCACATCTGACGTATGCCACGTGCCATAAAGTTGGGATGAACCTACGTCACAAAAATGTATTTGGTTGTTGGGCCTAAAATATTGGAGTTCAAACAGGCTAGCTTAGGGTACTCCCAGAAAGAAGCACAAATTAAACCAAAAAGACATTAATGCCCCCAAAATCCTAAGCACACATGTCGTCCAGCTGTCTACTAACTCTCTCTTATTAAATAGTAGAATATATATATATATATATATATATATATATATATATATATATATATATATATATATATATATATATATATATATATATATATATATATATATATATATATATATATACACACACGTATTAAATTTTATTTAGCATATATTGTTTTTACTTATCATAAGTTCCACTTTTTCTTTAAGTTTTAATATTTGCAAGTTAAGAATTATATTATTTGAACTTGTACGGTTTAGATTTTATATTTTTATGTTTGAACATGTTACTTTTAAAGATTGTATTTTTTAAAGTTTTGCTCGTGACTAGTAATAGAAACTATATTTAAGAGATTTAACATCATTATTTTTCATTCTCTATAATATTCAATGTTTTTCGTCATTCAAATATAAATATTTGATTATGTCAACTAGCTTATATAACAAACCCGAATAATCAAACCCGAAAAAATCGAAACAAAAAGAGAAAACCAGACCAAGCCAAACTTATTTTGGTTTAGTTTGGATTGCACTTTTCAAAATCCAGAAAAAAAAAGAAAAACGAACTCAAACAAATATTAAACGAACTAAAAAATTGAGTGCGCACCCCTAGCGTCTAGTGTTCGGAACATATGCACACTCATCTTTACTCCTATCTTTTGGCCAAGCCTTTTAAAATCAAAATTATTGGATTATCCGTTGCCGATACTCTAGCTCTACCTCTTAATATTTGGGCAAAAAAGAGAAGTTCTTTGAGCACCAACTAAAACAATCCTTTTCTTTTGTTGTAGGAAGAAGTACAATCTTATAACAAAAGTAGAAACAATTTTTTTAAAGGTAAGTAGCATTGTCAATAACTTTTACTCACAAAACTACCAATGGATTGATTTCAAAAGGAAAATCAATTAATTATTACAATCCCATCATCATGATTTTTCCTTCGTTATCTACCAACTTTTTTATTTTTACTTTTATGTTATTGTATGAGACTGATTTCGGCTAAAAATCCATGTTTTTGTATGTAATATGCATTGCATTATGCCTCGATCTTGTTAACTTTAGTGTGAATATTTGTGACTCGAGTTTAATAATGGTATTTATATGTATAGGAACCTATTGAAAGTGATTTGGAAAGCTTGAATGCAAATTGAAGTAAAAACTAAAGAATTTGGAGGAATGGTGTCCAGGTTCGCGCCAGACACCAACCAAAACGCCAAGGGTAGCACAACACAAAAGTGAAAAAAGTTTGGTGTCCAGGTTCGCGCCAGGTGCATAGCGAGACGCCCAAGGGCAAATTTCATCCTAATTCGGCTAGGACTTGATAGTTTTGACCCTACACGCCCCCAACATGAGGGGTTCTAAACCTAATTTTTAGAGGGGGAGACATTATTATAGAGGCAAGAAGGCGACGGGAACACTTGGAAGGAACGAATCACAAGAATTTTCTCTTATGTTCTTCCTTAATCTACATTTTAATACTTCCCGTTATTATCATGTTTGTTAGTAAGGTTATGAGCAGCTAAACTTTCTCATCTAGGGTTTGATGTAACCTATTAGAGGATGATTTTCTATTGTGTTTAATATAAATTTGCTTGTGACTTTTCTCTACTTGTTCAACTACGTTTTCATTATTGTTGATTGGAGAGTTCTCAATTAACTGTGCCTATTTAGTGCGTACTGCTTGAGTAAGTGAGAGAGAGAGAGAGAGAGTACACATTTAGGTAGTTGTTAAACAACATCACTCCTAACGTATTTGAGAAATCAATACGGGGGGATTAAAGACATGATTAGAGATAACGAAACCTTGGCGCGATCGTAGTGAGCGGTGAATTAGTGTCAGCTAGCGTAGTTCGAGAGAATACGTCTAGTAAATTATGGTAGTTGCTCGAGAGAGATCTACGACACCTAACGTACTCACACGATCAGTAGAAAATACTTAGGCAAATTTATAAAAAAACATGGCAGAGGAGATTCCGACAATAAGGGAAATCATAACCTAGGCTTTCCTAATCTTGTCTCCAATCCTTAGTATTTGATGACATTGAAGACACAAATTTAGTTGGCTCTAGTGTGATTGGTGTTGAGGAGGTCGAAAATCTTGAAGTTCATGTACTTGAGCGCGTTTGAACCTCATTCCAAAAACTTCTCTATATTATGTTTAGATGGTGAAATGAGAATTGATCCTTATGATCATAAAAAGGAGTCAAGGGAAGGGGTAGATGAGCCTTATATTTTAAAATTTTCAAGTCCGTCTAGGCAAGATGACACTACTCGGTCGAGAGCCAAAAAGTGCATAAGGAATTATATGATTTTTGGCTTTAAAGGCTTTACACCACCCCAAAAGCATGACCATAGAGCAAAATCAAAATCTGAGGTCCAATTCATAAGTACGAAGTGGAGGCAAAAAGTGATTCATGTCGTGCCACAATGTTTAATTAGGGCTTGTTGGGAGGTAACCAACTTTACTGTTTTTTTTTATTTGGTTACTTTTTTTTAATTGCGTTATTTTTGTAGTGTATTTTTTTGTAGGAGCATGAAAAGGAAAGTCATTGGAAATAAGCAAAAGCAAACCAGATGGTTGGAACTAAGTATGACGTACCTGCACGAAGGACCAAGCTTGGGAGAAGTCTGAGTATCCCATGAGTTGTTGATGTTTCGGCCTTTGTCCTACCAAGGAGTTTCTTTCACATTCTTGTTATTTATGGTGTGAATCAGGGACAATGCACAATTTTAAGTGTGGGGTGAGAAGATTATCTGGGTGATTTTCTATGATATTTTAGTTTTGTTAGTTTAACTAAAACAAATGTGACTTTTCCCGACGATGGATCTCTGGGACAACTTTCTTGAGGATTAAGGTTCAATAAAAAATCTAAAAATATTTTATATATATAGTCGTAGGTAGATTACTTGGTTTTTGTTTGGGCATTGGTTGTTTTCCAGGAGATATAACTTGAATTAGATATTTTTGTTTTTTTAGAATAAAATTAAAGGAAGAAGACTTGAGTTCTCCTATGTGCCTTTTGACATGTTTGATGCTAACATAGTTAGATTTTATCATGCAAATTACCTTTCTAACATGTTTTGATGAAAATTCATGACATGAAAGATTGAATAGCATGTCTACGACATTGTTTCAGTTGCTTGACTCATTGTTCATGTAGTGCTTTATTGCTTAATACTTCTTGACTTTGTGATTACTTTCCTAAACTTGAGAGTTAGAATGAAACCGTTCTGATTGGGGTCATGTGCATTGTGTGATGTGGGATTTCGAGATTCTATCTCATGTGTTTGTCTAGAACTTGCCCGGTGTGTTAGTCGAAGTGAAATAAGTAAGTTTTATGAGTCCATGAGATGATGTAGGCGTTCCTTTGATTTCCTACTAAGCTATTATGCCACCATAAATAAAATTATTCTTAGATAGCCCATTTGAGCCTATAAGCTTTTTCTTTGGCACCCACACTACAAGCCGATTCCCATTTTCTTCTTAATTAAATATTTTCGAACCTTTACCTCCAAAATCACTTAAATCATTAGAAGAGTAAGGTGAGAGTTGGGGTAGGTTTTTAGTGGAACTATAGAAATTCCAAAAGGTGCATGTATGTTTTGGAAGATCATTAGCCGAGCAAACCAAGTTTGTGGAGAGTGTTGAAAAAAAAGAGGGAGAGGAAAAAAAAGAGCAAAAATACAAAAAAGAAGTGTATAGAAAATAAACCTCCTATTCATCGTGATCCGAGCTAGTGAATGCATAGTTGTGCTTAAAGAAGAAGGGCAAAGTCATATATGATTTCGTGGCATTGCTTGAATTGGTCATGAAAAGTATGTACTTGAAAGTTAAGTGTACTGTATTAAAGTGCTTAGGAGGGTTAGTCACTATACCCAATATATCCTACATGTCCCTTAGCCTACATTACGACTCATAAAGACCTAATTGATCTTAGACTTTGTGAGCTTAGATTAGTGGATATATACACTACGGGCAAGCCTATGTACAACCACCGAATGCCATGAATTTCTTTGTAAGAGTGAGTGGTTCTTTGCCCATATATGCGATGTACTTCAATTATATTCGAATGGATATTTCAATGCGTGGACGAAATACCATCTTATTATTTGGTGAGGCACATGCTTCCATGACGAATGATAAAAACACACTAGGGATCCGAGAACTACTAAAGAAAATCAAGAAACGTGCGGAAACTAAAAGAAAATAAAGAAACAAAAAAAAGCCGAAAAATTAAAGATAGATTGAATTCAAGAAAGAGTTTCTTGAATTCAAGAAGTCTATTCTTGAAGTTGAACCCTAACAACAACAATTAGCTAACAAAGAACTAATCGCCTTTGGTAGAGAATTAAAAACAAGAAATAGATCGTGAAACCCGACCCTTTAGAATAACAAGAACAACAATAAGCTTAAACTTATCACCTTTCTTGAATACCTAGAAGTGATATAAGATTTCGAAAAGGGTTTAATCTTACCACCTTAAATTGAGTCTTGAAGGTTGAAGAATAAAACCAAGAGTAGCCACACACAAGAGTGCAAGAAAAATCTCACAATTTTTATTGATAATAATCTATCTCTAAAAGCAAAGAAGATACACCTTTATATAGAGAGGGGGTCACGAAATTTTACCTAAAAATTAAGAAAATAAAGTCCTAAACTACTTTGGACAACAAGTCCAACTACCATAGGAAAAGGTAAACACTAGGAAATAGAAACCAAGTCAATCTTGGAAAGTAATTCCAATAATCTTAGAAAAATAAAAACAAAACCTTAACTACCTAGGAAAGCATCAAATATGTCCTAACAAACTAGGAAATAAAATAAGGAACTTTAACTCCTTGTCCTATGTCTTGGCTGCCCCTCCTTGAGCTGATTTATGGTGATTTAGACGCCTAATTTAGGCCCTCTTTGACTGGTGCTTGGACCCCAATCTACCTCCTCTTGGATTTGGACTTGGACCATGAAATGATTTTAGCACTTAGCTAAATCATCTTCATAATTCTTGAGTTGTTCTTCCACCATTAGTTCCTTCTTGATCTCCCATTGAAGCCCAACAATCTTGTCTTGCTTCTCCTTAGCCTGAGACCTTGTGAATGGCCTTCTTGGTGCTTCTAAAGCTTTATCCTTGTCCGTTGAGCTATCAAATAGGTGACATTATTAAACATCTCTTGATGGGTGAGTGCACGAGTTGAGAGTGCTTATTGGCGATGAGTCGGTCTTTGAGCTTGGGTGGTTATGGGTAGATTGTTTGAGTGTTTTAAATTGGTCGCTAATGTTCAGGCATGTGAAAGTTAGGAAAGGTATGAATGCGTATGCAAGGACATAATTATTGATATCAACCACGGTCGTAGGTTTACTGTGTTGATTTGCCAGATGTTTCTCTGTTGTATGATGTCTTTCTTACATTGTTTGGTTAGCAAGGGTTTAGGTTACCCGAGTACGAGCAAGAGCTTAAGTATGGGCTGGTGATGTTTGGTTAAAAATTCATGTTTTTGCATGTAATTTGCCTTGCATTATGCCTCGATATTGTTAACTTTGGTGTGAATATTTGTGACTCGAGCTTAATAATGGTAGTTATATGTGTAGGTGTCAATTGAAAGTGATTTGGAAAGCTTGCATGCAATTGAAGTAAAAACGAAAGAATTTGGAGGAAGTATGACTTTGGTGCCCAAATTTGTGCCAGACACCAACCAAAAATCCAAGGGTAGCAGAGCACAAAGTGGAAAAAGTTTGGTGTCCAGGTTCGCGCAAAGCAAGACGCCTAAGGGCGAATTTCATCTTAATTCGGCTAGAACTTGGTAGTTTCGACCCTACACACCCCCAACATGTATAAAAGGGATTCTAAACCTAATTTTTAGAGGGGGAAACATTATTATAGAGGCAAGAAGATTACGGTAACATTTTTAAGGAATGAATCATAAGAGTTTTCTCTTCTATTCTTACTTAATCTGTATTTTAATGCTTTCAAATATTATCATATTTGTTAGTATGGTTATGAGTTGCTAAACTTTTTCATATTGGGTTTGATATAGCCTATTTGGAGGATATCTTCTACTGCGTTTAATATAAATTTGCTTGTGACTTTTCTCTACTAGCTCAACTACGTTTTCATTATTGTTGATTTTCACGACCCAAAACCAACCGTTATGATGGCGCCTATCGTGGAACTAGGCAAGCCAATTACTCAACTTTTGCAACATAACCAAAATCTTTGAAAAGTACGGAAGCAGTTAATATTTAAGGAAAACCTTTTGAAAACAGAAATAAATATGCAACCTAATACAATCTCTCCCAAAATCGGAGTGTCGCCGAGTACATGAGCATCTACAACGAAAGATAGTCTAATAGGATGTCTAAAGAGTAAAAACTGAAATACAAGTAATGATAACGAAGGAGGGTCAAGGTCTGGGAACGTCATGCAATTACCTAGATAGTCTCCCTTAGATCCTGACTCCACACTCATCAGCCGTCATGACCGGAAGTACCTGGATCTGCACACGAGGTGCAGGGTGTAGCGTGAGTACAACTAACTCAATAAGTAACAAATCCAAACTTTGGACTGAAAGTAGTGAAGAACTCAACTGGCACAGTTCAATATAAAAATAACAGTGCAGAAACGTAGGCATGCTTTCAATTTCAACAGATAAACTCAAAACAGTAAAATAGATCAAATCTGAATGATAAGAAGAATATAACTTCTCTACTTCTACATGCCAATGCACATGCTATATATGATGCAACATGCTGATAGTCTCATGTGCACACGCTCTCAATTGCTCAATCACTCAGTACTGTATATGGCCAATCCAGCCCAGGGAAGATCCATCCCGGAATATATACATCGACTGACCATCAATCACCCAATACTTAGTAGGTCCAATCAAGACCGTGGGAAAGATCCATCCCCATGTATATAATGCTTCAGACAAGATCCATGTCCAGGGAAGATCCATCTCTCAATATAACCAACCACGCTTATTGGGGGCGTGTGAAGACTCCGGAGGGGCTACTCAGCCCAAATGATATCATAAATCAGTATAACCGTTGCAGTGTGCAGCCCGATCCAATCAATGTCACTCATAATCAGGACCTCGACCTCACTCAGTCATCAATCTCTCCAGTCTCTCTCACGAGCTCCCAATGTCAATGAAACTAGCCCGAAAAAAATGATATGATGCATCAATAAATAACAACAGAGATCGAGATATGATGTGAAATAAATTAATATGATTGAGTACGAAATATCAATGAAATCAGTAAGACAACAACAAGAAACGACCATTTATGGGTTCCAACAGTACCACATATAGCCTAAACATGACCTCTAGCATGATTAACGACTTTATTACCTTATCACATGATGAAAACACGTACATCAACAAGAAAAATACATTATACAGTGCCATGAAATCGACCAGGTCATAATTCTCACGGTGCGCGCATGCACGTCCGTCACTTGGCATGTCCGTCACCTCAACACCAATCATATAACACATATTTCGGGATTTCGAACCCTCACAACCGAGTTTAGAAGTGTTACTTACCTCAATCCGAGCAAAAATCTACTCCAACACGCCTTTGCCTCGCAAATCGGACTCCAAATTCCTCGAATCTAGCCATAAAACATATGATAAAATCAATACGGGCTAAAGGAATTAATTCTACAAGAAATTATGAAGTTATAACTCAAAAATCCGAAATCAGCTCAAAATCGGCCCCGGGCCCACGTCTCGGAATCCAACAAAAATACCAGACCTGAAAACCCATTCAACCCCGAGTCTAACCATATTAAATTTACTTAAATCCGATAACAAAATACCATTTAAAACCTCAAAAATCTAGCCCAAGAATTCTTCTTCATTTTTCTCAATGTTCCACCCCAAATCACAAATTTAATGGTACAATCAAAGGCATAATCATGGAAATTAACCAAAACTAGATAGGAATCACTTACCCTAAACATCCACATGAAAATCACTTCAAAATCGCCTTCTACCGAGCTCCCAAATTAATTTTGTGATATGAACTCGAAACCCTCATTTTTGAATCTTTTATTCTGCCCAGTTACACTTTCATCGTGAACACGACCTTCCCCTCGCATTCGTGTAGAACAACTCAGGCTGCCCCTCAAATTAACCCTTCACGAACGCGTCCTCTAGCTCGCGAACGTGAAGCTTTTCCTACCCCACTCATCGCGAACGCTACCTCACCCCCGATAACGCATAGACCAATAGCATTGGGTCCCCAGTTGTCTCTTAGCTTATTCGCGATCGCGCCCCCCAGCTCGTGTTCGCGATGCATTATCTACCTAAACTTCACGAACACATCTTCGCAAACGCAAAGAACAAATCTCCCTCAGCCTCCATATGCACTTCGCGAACGCGAAATCACTCTCGCGAACGCATAAGAGGAAACCAGAACAACTACACCAACAATCTTCAGCCAACAAGTCAAGTCCAAAAATGATTCGTCAACCATCCGAAACTCACCCGAGGCCCCCGAGACCTCAATCAAACATACCATAAAGTCCCAAAATATCTTACAAACTTAGTCGAACCCTCAAATTACCTGGAACAACATCAGAACACGAATCACACATAGAATCAAGCCTAATGAACTTTGAATTTCCAAATTTCTACAACCGACGCCTAAACCTATCAAATCATGTCCGATTGACCCCAAATTTTGCACACAAGTCACAAATGACACCATGGACCTGCTCAAACTTCTGGAGTTGGAATTTGACCCCAATATCAAAAAGTCCACTCCCTTTCAATTTTCCCAGAAATTCAACTTTTGTCATTTCAAGTCTAATTCCACTACGGACCTCCAAATCACAATCTGGACACGCTTCTATGTCCAAAATCACCCAACGGAGCTAACGGAACCATCAAAATTAAAATCCGAGTTCGTTTTCACATAAGTCAACATTCAGTCAACTTTTCCAACATAAGCTTTCCATTATGAGACTAAGTGTCTCAATTCATTCCGAAATCTCTCCGGACCCGAACCAACTAACCTGATAAGTAATATAACAATTATAAATCACAAAAGGAGAAGTAAATGGGAGCGCGGAGCTACAATTCTCGAAATGGCCGGTCGGGTCGTTACATCCTTCCCATCTTAAATAAACATTCGTCCTCGAACGGGTCTAGAAACATACCTGGAGTCTCAAATAGGCATGGATATCTGCTCCGCATATTCCACTCGGTCTCTCAAGTAGCCTCCTCCATGGGCTGACCTATCCACTACATCTTCAGTGAAGCTATATATTTTGGCCTCAACTTCTGAACCTGCCGATCCAAAATGGCCACTGCCTCCACATCATAAGTCAAATCACAATCCAACTGAACCGTGCTGAAATCTAAAACATGAGACGGATCGCCAACATACTTCCGGAGTATAGAAACATAAAGTACTGGATGCATACCTGACAAACTAGGTGGCACGGCAAGCTCGTAAGCCACCTTCACAATCCTCCGAAGCATCTCAAACGGCCTAATGTACCGAGGGATTAACTTCCCCCTCTTTCCGAACCTCATAACACCCTTCATGGGTGAAACCTTCATCGGGACCTACTCCCCAACCATGTAAGCGACATCACGAACCTTCTTGTTGGCATAACCCTTCTGTCTGGACTGCGCCATGCAAAGTCGCTCTTGAATCAATTTAACCTTGTCCAATGCATCCTGAACCAAGTCAGTATCCAATATCCTAGCCTCTCCCGGCTAGAACAACCCACCGGAGATCTACACTGTTTCCCATACAAAGACTCATACGGAGCCATCTGAATGCTTGGCTGGTAGCTGTTGTTGTAGGCAAACTCCGCGAGTGGCAGAAACCGATCCGAAGAACCCCCAAAATCAATGACACAAGCGCGTAGCATGTCCTCCAATATCTGAATAGTGTGCTCGGACTGTCCGTCCATCTGAGGGTGAAATGCTGTGCTCAACTCAACCTGGGTGCCCAACTCTCGTTAATTTCTCTCCAAAACTGTGATGTAAATTGCGTGCCTCGATATTTAATGATG
The DNA here is from genome assembly GCA_005239505.1 of Nicotiana paniculata. Classification (NCBI taxonomy): domain Eukaryota; kingdom Viridiplantae; phylum Streptophyta; class Magnoliopsida; order Solanales; family Solanaceae; genus Nicotiana; species Nicotiana paniculata. Next base: position 49,253 of record ML302909.1, read on the forward strand.
GACACTGGCACACCGTGAAGGCGGACAGTCTCTCAGATGTAAATCTCAGCCAACCACTCTGAATAATAGGTAGTACCAACTGGAATGAAGTGCGTGGACTTGGTCACCCGATCCACAATCACCCAAATAGCATCGAACTTCCTCGAAGTCCGTGGGAGCCCAACTACGAAATCCATGGTGATTCGCTCCCACTTCCACTCTGGAATTTTTAACCTCTGAAGCAATCCACCCGGCCTCTGATGCTCATACTTCACCTGCTGACGGTTAAGGCGCCGAGCTACAAACCCCACTATATCCTTCTCCATTCTCCTGCACCAATAATGCTACCTCAAGTCCTGATACATCTTCGCGGCACCCGGATGAATGGAATACCGCGAACAATGGGCCTCCTCATGAATCAACTCATGTAGCCCATCCACATTGGGAACAAAAATTCGACCCTGCATCCTCAATACCCCATTATCCCCAAAAGTCACATCTTTGGCATCACCGTGGTGAACTGTGTCCTTAAGGACAAGCAAATAGGGATCACCATACTGGCGCTCTCTGATGTGATCATATAAGGAAGACTGAGAAACCACACAAGCTAGAACCGATTGGGCTCCAAAATATCCAATCTCACCAACTGGTTGACCAAAGCCTGAACATCAACTGCAAGAGGTCTCTCTCCAACGGGAATGAATAAAAGACTACCCATAATCACTGCCTTTCTGCTTAAGGCATCGGCCGCCACATTGGCCTTCCCGGGATGATACAAAATGGTGATATCATAGTCCTTTAGCATCTCCAACCATCTTCGCTGCCTCAAATTTAGATCCTTTTGTTTGAATAAGTTCTGGAGACTCCGATGATCCATAAACACCTCACAAGACACACCGCTCAGATAATGCCTCCAAATCTTCAATACATGAATGTTGGCAGCTAACTATAAATCAAGAATAGGGTAGTTCCTCTCATGAGGCTTCAACTGACACGAAGCATAAGCAATTAATCTACCCTCCTACATCAACACACACCAATACCGACACGAGAGGCATCACAATACACTGTATAAGAGCCTGAAGCTGATGGTAAAACTAGAACTGGAGTTGTGGTCAAGGCAGTCTTGAGCTTCTGAAAGCTCTCCTCACGCTCATCCGACCACCTGCAAGGAGCACCCTTTTGGGTCAATTTGGTCATGGGCGATGCAATAGACGAGAAACCATCCACGAAGCGATGATAATAACTGGCCTAGCCGAGAAATCTCTGAATCTCCATAGCCGAGGACGGTTTGGGACAACTCTGAAGTGCCTCTATCTTATTCAGATCCACCTGAATACCCTCACTGGACACCACGTGCCCCAAGAATGCCACTAAGCTGAGCCAAAACTCACACTTGGAGAACTTGGCATAAAGTTTCTCCTTCCTCAACCACTGCAACACAATCCTCAAATGTTGGGCATGCTCATTCTAGCTACGAGAGTACACCAGGATATCATCAATGAACACTATAACAAACGAGTCGAGATAAGGCTAAAACACAATGTTCATCAGCTACATGAACGTTGTTGGGGGTGTTGGTCAACCCAAAAGACATCACAAGGAACTCATAATGACCATAACGGGTCCTGAATGTTGTCTTTAGAATATCTGAGTCCCGAATCTTCAACTGGTGATACCTAGACCTCAAATCAATCTTGGAGAACACCCTCGCTCCCTGAAGCTGGTCAAACAGATCATCAATAGGCGACAAATGATACTTGTTCTTGATTGTAACTTTGTTCAAATGCTTATAATCAATGCACATTCTCATAGTACCATCATTCTTCTTTACAAACAGAATTGGTGCACCCAAGGCGACATACTAGGCCTAATAAACCCCTTATCAAGGAATTCCTGAAGCTTCTCCTTCAATTCTTTCAACTCAGCTGGTTCCATACGATACAGTGGGATATAATTAGGCCGAGTGCCTGGTACCAAGTCAATACTGAAGTCAATATCCTTGTCGGGCAGCATGCTCGGCAGGTCTGCAGGAAACACATCTGGAAACTCCCGCACCATCAGAACAAAATCAATAATGGGAGCATTCGCACTAACATCCTTCACAAATGCCAGATAAGATAAACAACCTTTCCTAACCATCCGATGGGCCTTCAAATATGAAATCACTTTTCTGCGAACATAGTCTAGAGAACCTCTCCACTCAATCCTTGGTAATCCCAGCATCGCTAACGTCACGGTCTTAGTGTGACAATCTAGAACATCATGACATGGAGACAACCAATGCATACTCAAAATCACGTCAAATTCCACCATACTAAGCAATAAAAGATCAACTCTGGTCTCCAATCCCCAATAGTCACCACACACGGCTGATATATACGGTCAATAATAATAGTATCGCCCACAGGCATAGAGACATGAACAAATGAAACTAAGGACTCACGAGGCATATCCAAATGATGTGCAAAATATGATGATACATATGAATAAGAGGAACCATGGTCAAATAATACAGAGGCATCCCTATGGAAAACTAAGACAATACCTGTGATCACTGCATCTGAAGCAACAACATTTGGTCTGGCAGGAATAGCATAGAATCGGGCTGACCGCCAATTGATCGGCCTCCCCCTCTAGGGTGACCTCTAGCTGACTTGGACCCATCCCAAGCCGGCTGAGCGGGTGGTGAGCTGGACCTCTCCTAAGGTGGGGACAATACCTCTTAATGTGACATATATCCACACTCGAAACAACCCCTCCCTGTGAATGGCAGTGGGGACTAAAGGGAGCCCCGAGCACTAGAATACTCGCTAGAAGAAGCCGGTGCCACTAAGCCCTGAACTGAAGGTGCATGGGATAAACTCTAAGTTGAAAGAGCATAGAGATATGACTGGTCATGATGTGTACTGTATGAACCATGGTCGGATGATGCACCATGGTGAACTAGACGGGTCATTTTATTATGCCTATAAGGACGACCCCTACCATGGTGGAACTGACCTCCAGAAGGAACGCCACTAAAACCTTCTAACCTATGAGGCCTCTTGGACTCCCTCTCAACTCGCTCTTGGTTGTGGACCATATCTGTTTGCCGAGCAATATCGACAACCTCATCAAAAGTAGTACCAAATACCCTCTCCAGAGTCATAAGCAACTACAACTGATATGTGAGGCCATCAATGAACCTCCCAATCCTCTCCTTATCAGTGGGAACCAACCAAACTACGTGACGAGCAAACTCAGAAAACCTCATCTCGTACTGTATCATAGACATGCCATCCTGACAAAGCTGCTCAAACTATCTGTGCAGCTCCTCTCTATGAGACTGCACACGAACTTCTCCAAGAAGAGAACGAAGAACTCCTTCCATGTAAGTGGTGTTGAAACGACCAACCCGAGCCTCTCATAAGCCTCCCACCATCCGAAGGCAGCCCTAAAAAACTGAAAAGTAGTGAACGAGACCCCACTGGTCTCCAGATACCCGTTGTCCGAAGCATCCACTCGCACTTATCCAGAAAGCCCTGAGCATCCTCTAACTCAGCACTACCAAATGATGGAGGTGAAAGTCTCCAAAATCTCTCAAGTCTTCTCTGCTCATCATCAACCATAACGGGGAATACCGGGGCCTGAGCAGATGCAGTCGGCTGAGCTGGTAGTGCCCCCGGTGCCTGGAGTTCCTGCATCACCTACTCGGGTGTACGAGTGTCGGGAGTCTGAGTACCTCCCCCGGCCTGAGAAGTGGTTGCTGCAACCGGAACTGAGACCTCCTGAGCAAGACTGATACACACGGTCAGAATCTGAGCTAAGGCCTCCCGAAGGCCTGGAGTCACGATGGGCACATTTGCTACCTGAGCTGGCCCCACTGGTTCAACTATATCTGGTACCTTCTCTTGAGTTGGAGCGACTGGTGGGTCTGCAGGTGCTGCCCTAGCTGTTGTACGAACTACAACCCTGCCCCTACCGCGGCCTCGGCCTTTCGCGACCCTAGTCGATAGTATTGGTGGCTGTCCATCCTGTCCTGTAGTATGTGTTCCTCACCATCTATGAGAGAATATAATAATAGAAGTTTAGTTACTGGAATCAACAAATCCGCACGACAAGAATACAAGAATGTGAAATTTCCTAAGGGTTCGGCGACTTCTCGAAGATAAGTACAGACGTCCCCGTACCGATCCGCAAGACTCTACTAAACCTGCTCATGAGTCGTGAGACCTATGTAACCTAGGATCTGATACCAACTTGCCACGACCCAAAACCAACCGTCGTGATGGAGCCTATCGTGGAACTAGGGAAGCCAATTACTCAACTTTTTCAACATAACCAAAAGCTTCGAAAAATACAGAACTAGTTAATATTTACGGAAAACCTTTAAAAACATAAATAAATACGCAACCCAATACAATCTCTCCCAAAACCGGAGTGTCACCGAGTACATGAGCATCTACAACGGAAGATAGTCTAATACAAAATATAAAGAGTAAGAACTCAAATACAAGTAAAGATAACGAATGAGGGTCAAGGTATGCGAACATCATGCAGCTACCTCGATAGTCTCCTGAGATCCTGACTCCACACTCAGCAGTCGTCGTGGCCGGAAGCACCCGGATCTGCACACGAGGTGCAGGATGTAGCGTGAGTACAACCAACTCAATTAGTAACAAATCCAAACTTTGGACTGAAAGTAGTGAGAAACTCAACTGACACAGCTCAATATAGAAATAATAGTGCAGAAACGTAGGCATGCTTTTCAAGTTCAACAGATAAACTCAAAACAGTAAAATAGATCAAATTTGAATGATAAGAAGAATATAACTTCTCTACTTCTGTATGCCAATGCACATGCTGTATGTGAAGCACCATGCTGACAACCTCATGTGCTCACACTCTCAATTGCTCAATCACTCAGTATTGTATATGGTCGATCCAACCCAGGGAAGATCCATCCCGGAATATATACATCGACTAATCATCAGTTACCCAGTACTGAGTAGGGCCAATCCAGTCCGTGGGGAAGATCCATTGCCAGGTATATAATGCTTCGGACAAGATCCATGTTCAGGGAAGATCCATCCCTCAATATAGTCAACCGCTCTTACTAGGGGTGTGTGCAGATACCGGATGGGCTAATTCATCCCAAGCACTATCATAAATTAGTATAACTGTTGCGGTGTGCAAACCAATCCCATAAATGTCACTCATAGTCAGGCCCTCGGCCTCACTCAATCATCAATCTCTCCAGTCTCTCTCACGGGCTCCCAATGTCAATGAAACTAGCCCGAAAAGAATGATACGATGCATCAATAAATAACAACAGAGACCGAGATATGATGTGAAATAAATTAATATGACTGAGTACGAAATATCAATGAAATCAGTAAGACAACAACAAGAAATGACCATTATGGGTTCCAACAGTACTGCACACAGCCTAAACATGATCTCTAGCATGATTAACAACTTAATTACTTTATCACATGATGAAAACATGGACATCAACAAGATAAGTCCACTATACAATGCCATGGAATCGACAAGGTCACAATTCTCACGGTGCACGCCCGCATGCCGCCACTTGGCATGTGCGTCATCTCAACTCCAATCATATAACATATATTTCAGTGTTTCGAACCCTTAGAGTCAAGTTTAGAACTGTTACTTACCTCAATCTGAGAAAAATTTACTCCAACACGCCTTTGCCTCACAAATCGATCTTCAAATGCCTCGAATCTAGCCATAAACAGTACGATAGAATCAATACAGACTAAAGGAATCAATTCTACATGAAATTACGAAGTTATAACTCAAAAATTTGAAATCGACTCAAAACCGGCCCCGGGCCCACGTCTCAGGATACAACAAAAATAACCAGACCTGAAAGCCCATTCAACCCCGAGTCTAACCATATCAAATTTACTCAAATTCGATAACAAAATCCCATTCAAAACCTCAAAAATCTAGCCCAAGAACTCTTCTTCATTTTCCTCAATTTTTCACTCCAAATCACAAATTTAATAGTAGAATCAAAGGCATAATCATGAAAATTAACCAAAACTAGATAGGAATCACTTACCCCAAACAACCACTTGAAAATCCCTCAAAATATCGCCTTCTACCGAGCTCCAAATCAATTTTGTGATATGAACTCGAAACCCTCAATTTTGAATCTTTTATTCTGCCCAGTTACGCCTTCATCGCGAACGCGAACTTCCCCTCGCGTTCGCTTAGGACAACTCAGACTGTCCCACAAATTAACCCTTCGTGAACGCGTCCTATAGCTCGCGAATATGAAGCTTTGCCGACCACACTTATCGCGAACGCGACCTCACCCCTGCGAATGCGTCCCCCATCTCGCGTTCACGATTCATTCTCTGCCCAACCTTCGTGAACGCGTCCTCTTCTTCGCGAATGCGAAGAAAAAATATCCCTCAGCCTCCAGATGCACTTAGCGAACACGAGACCACTCTCGCGAACGCATAAGAGGAAACCGGAACAGCTACACCAGTAATCTTCAGCGAATAAACTAAGTCCAAAAATGATCCGCCAACCATCTGAAACTAACCCGAGGTCCCCAGGACCTCAATCAAACATATCATCAAGTCCCAAAACATCATATGAACTTAGTCGAACCCTCAAATCACCTCGAACAACATCAAAACACGAATCACACATAGATTCAAGCCTAATGAACTTTAAATTTCTAAATTTCTACAACTGACGCCTAAACCTATCAAATCACGTCCGATTAACCCCAAATTTTACACACAGGTCTCAAATGACACCGCGAGCCTACTCATACTTTCGAAATTGGAATTTGACCCCAATATCAAAAAGTCTATTCCCGGTCAATTTTCCCAAAAATTCAACTTTCATCATTTCAAGCCTAGTTCCACTACGAACCTCCAAATTACAACTCGGACACGCTCCTAAGTCCAAAATCACCCAGCGGAGCTAACAGAACCATCAAAATTCAAATCTGGGGTCGTTTACACCTAAGTCAACATCCGATCAACTTTTTCAACTTAAGCTTTCCATTGTGAGACTAAGCATCTCAATTCATTCCGAAATCTCTCCGGACCCGAACCAACTAATTCAATAAGTCATATAACAGCTATAAAGCACAAAAGGATCAGTAAATGGGGGAACGGGGCTACAACTCCAGAAACGACCGACCGCTTCGTTACATTGATTGAACAGCTCTCAATTAACCGTGCCTATTTAGTGTATACTGCTCGAGAGAGAGAGAGAGAGTGCGCATTTAGGTAGTTGTTAAACAACACCACTCCTAACGTATTTGAGAAATCAATATGGATGGTTTAAAGGCGAGATTAGAGATAACGAAACTTGGTACGATCGTAGTGAGCATTGAATTAGTGCCAGTTGCGTAGTTCGAGATAATACGTCTAGTAAATTATGGTAGTTGCTCGAGAGAGAGCTACGATACTCAAAGTACTCACTATCGGGAGAGAATACTTAGGCGAACTTATAGAAAACGTAGCGGGGGAGATTTCGACAATATGAAAAATCATAACCCTAGATTTTCTCAATCTTGTCTCCAACCCTTAGTATCTTTAGTTGTTAATTTACTCCTTTAATTTGTTAGTTAATTATTTTGACGTAAGAATCTTAATATTTATAACTTAGGAATTGTTCAAGCTTGTCTTCTGGGTGATAGTGAACAGTTATAGCTAAATCTTAGTTCTCTGTGGGATTCGACTCCGGACTCTTAGACAGGATTATATTTGCGGTGACCGCTTATCCTTATTAAGACTAGAGTTGGGCGTGATCAGAGACTCTCAAATAAACAACAACACCACACATATATATCGTTTTGTGCAGAACTAAACTTGACCATATATAATACAAGATTATATTAGCTGCAATACAAGTCAATGCTTCCACCTTCATTTCTTCCTGTTGATATATATATATTTCTCGCATGATGAACCATTTCACATTGTTCAAAGCTACACATAGGACCTTTAATATTTCTACAAGAAACCGTTTATCTACGACATGATCTTTGATATTCGACTCAGTTGCATTATTAGGATCCGCAAGATCAGGTGAATTTCTACATTGCATGTGCTGTTTTCTAGTTTCCTTGCACTTCTCTGTCGTCTTGAGTAACGCAAAAATTGGTGAGAATCCAATCTTATTTTAGAAAAAAACTGAACTGACTAGACATATGAAAATACAACATGCCTATTGGAATACAATGGGCCAAGGAAGGAGATTTAAATACCTCTCATATTTTTTCATGCTTCTATCACTAGAAAGAGGAGAAGAATGACTATACAGAGAATCAAGGATGAAGATAACCGGTGGTTAGAGAAAAAGGATCAAATAGCTAATGAAGTTGTTAGATTCTTTGAGAATATCTTCAAAAAACCTCAAGAGCAACCTAAACTAGATAGTCTAGATTGCATAAACAAGTTGATCATTGATCAAGAAAATGACAACCTAGTTAAAGAACCCACAAAGGACATTGTCTTCACCGTGAAAATGGTTTTACAGGTTTTTTATTTCAAGAAGCAGGGGAAATTTAACTAACTTCATCTCTTTCTTTTTTGCAGGTAAATGACCTACCAAGGTACATCACTCACACTTGTTTGGTTCACATTCCAAAGGTAGATGATCCTAAAACAATGACAGATCTTAGACATATAAGTCTGGTCAATGTGACTTTCAAATCATATCTAAACTCATGAATAAGACCTAGAATCATCTCTCTCTTCAGAACTCCTATCTAGAAAGTCGAATAGAACCATATTTGGTCAGGATTTTAAGCCCTATTGGAAAACTAATTCAAAGTTGTAGTAGGAAGCCTTAGTTATTCAGGATTTGATTTATTTAATTCAGGTCTAAATATGATTTACAGTTAGAATAAATATAGGAATAGGCTTTCATGTTTTTAGTTGAGATAAGTTTCATACTATTATAAATAGAGGTATTGATAGCCTATTTTATGTGTGAAAATTTGTAAGAATTGTAAGACAGTACACGTCCTTTGGTGGGAAAGCAATCCTTATCAAGGCAGTTGTCTATTCACTCCCAATACATATACTAGATGCTACAACCCTTCAACTAACTGAAAAACGATGCTCCAATTTGTTCTGGGCGCCAGTGAGGGAGAAAATATCATTGGTACTCATTATGGTGGGAAAAGAAGGAAGGTGGTGCAGGATTCAGGTCTATCAATGATATTAATAAAGCTTTTGCTGCCTGCTAAAGCTTGGTGGAGTTTAAGGATAAACTTTCTCTTTGGCTAAAAATTGTAACAAAAATCACCTTTTTAAGCCTGGGCACTCACAAATATAGAGAAGATTGATGGACATAAAGGATGATGTCGATTAACTCCAAAATCTCAAAGTATTGACCATATTTTTCTGCAAAGTGAGAGTGCTTTAGCCGCATGGAAGTTTAAATCTCCACATCACTGCCCAAAGCTCAACACAGATGGATGCAGTAAAGGAAACCCAGGGCTAGCTGGAGGTGGTGGAATTCTAATGGAAATCTAGTGATGGCTTTCTCCAGCTTCTTCGGTTTTTGCTCAAACGATATTGGCTGAAGCCAACGCCATACCCATGGGCCTTAAATGGTGCCTGGACGCAGGTTACAGGGAGGTTATTATTGAATCCGACTTTTAAGTAATCATTAATGCAATCAATAACCAATCCATTATTCCTTAGCAAATATCATTGGCACTGGAGCAAATTTTTGAGCTTGTGTAGGATGGGAACTTTCACCTTTCTCATTATTACAGGGAGGCCAATTATACAACTGATATTCAGCTTGTTGCTTATTAATCTTTCTGTATTAGGCCTGCTCTATGCCATAGGGTCATTACTAGCCTTCTATCGTAAAGCCTACTGACTAATACACAGGTCAAGGTCAAGCCTTAACCTCCCACCACAATGGTGGCATTAACATAATATATATATATATATATATATATATATAAAATAAAAAATAAAAGTGAGGCAGCTGAACGCAAGGATAGAGCATAAGAAAACCCAATTTAACATTTTTTACTTTTGGAGATTAATGAAGCTTACCGAGGCTTTTCTTAGTGTAATATCCATATCTACGTTTATGACTATTGTCAACAGTTGTACATATTATTCAAGCAATGAAGTGGTGGTCTGGTACAATGATTAAGTTTCATTGCCAAGTTCAAAACTTCACTGCTCTTCCAAGCGAATTCTTATTTCTACAGCTATTGAACAAAAAGGTTCAGGCCAAGAGCAATTCATAGAGCAAAATTTCTGATAGAAATATGCATATATCGTTGCAAGGAAAATTTTGCGACTTTTAACGTTGATGAATTGCCTCAACCATGAGGTCGAGGGCCCCAATGGAAGGTTGGTTAGGGATCACAGACTGAAAAAGAGGCCCAACTTCTACAACTACTTCAACAAGTGGAGAATTCTAAGAAACGAAAAAACACTGAAATACGTTAATGTTTCATATATGTACAGCCAAAAATTGCCAGATCCCTCAAGGAATGAGCGGCTACTAGTCATTTATCCGAACCTGTGAAGCAAAAGAACAAATCAGTTAAATACTTGGTAACCTTGTCAGCTAGCAAACACATTATCTATTCCAGCTCAGTCCTCAAGTTTGGCCTGATTTCATATTGATAAGCATTGGATTTGTAGTCGACTTTCATGTGCATGTAAATAATGGTAAATTAGACTTGGTGCATCTCCGATATACTATAACTAAACGCAAACACAAAGTCTAGCCATGTTTCAGGGAACAGAGTTAAAGATAGAAAACACAAGTTTTTTTTTCTTCTAACCGAGAAATCCCGAGAGTCTGCTGAGCGCAGTTTGAAACTCGGTGGAAAATGGGTTGCCCCTCTACCCGTCTCCACTTAAACAAATACCGGGTTCTTGTCTGCAGTAGAGTTTGAACTCGTGAAGTGCGCCTAACCGCACATCATATGTTCCGCTCTCCACACTAAACCTAAACCCTGGGGGCTAGAAAACATAGGACTCCAATGTGTGGAAAAAAGAACTGGAGGATCCAAAAGACTTGAAAGGCCAACCAAAACAAAGGATCGATGCGCAGATACATAGGAAGAACCTAAAAGATGACTGCTCGGAATTAAACTTACCACAAGGCACACTTTTTTAAGTACTGAAAAGAATACTAGGCCACATCACATTAGCTAGGTGGTTCTTACCCTCACTTCAATATAGCATTTCTAATCACATGATAGAGCATGTCATGATTTCACTCTATCTTTCACGGAAAAAGGAAAACCTCAGTTTTGACATTTTCCAGTTAATACAGTAACATCACTGTACATGCAGAAGGTTAGATCCTAACCCACAAACGTGTCAATCAAGCAAAAACGCATAGCTCCAGAGAAAACTATTAGAAGAACACCTTCACCAGAAGAAGTCAGCTCTAAAAAGACACACGTACTTCCCCACATAAAAAGCAGCCCATAAGAAAGAATAAGATAAGAAATATGATATAATACAACCACGAATATATTAAGTCTTAGATCTAAAATATAAACCTATGTCAAACATTTGTATGGTTAAGACGCTTTACCTACGGTAATTCTCCACAATATCCATGCACCATAGAAGCAAATATAGCATTACATTTTCAATTTGGCGCCAAGTGTGTAAATTTACTTTTATGACAGCCTTACTTAAATATTGCCTTTTCAATTAACGAACCAGGTGTGAGCAAAGCCTTAACAATGCTCAAATCTGAGAAGATAAGAAACAAGAGTGTTGTGCTTATTGATGCAAAAGTAGTCTTTAACACGAATTCTCTATTGACGCTCTCTTTCCTACAAGTAGTCAATCCTACATATTGATGCCAATATCATCACATAGTTTCTGCATTATCCACTTCTAAAACAGAAAGCTATTTATCCTTTTGGTAACCAAAATTTATTCTGCAAATATCAACTACATTAAGCTGGGTATGTTTGTTTTATGGACAAACACCGCCTTTTTTTCTCTTCATATATAGATGACATTCAAATAAGATAATGTTTGAAATGGTGCCATTATAATGTGACCATATTCAAATTCATATATCAGAATCTCCATTGCATCAAACATTTTATATACCTACCTATATATAATTCACAAAATCCCTCGATAAAAGAACAAGATTAGTACAAAATAAGACACGCGGTTAAAGGATACTAACCACAAGTACACTATGTACAAAGCTGTAGCTTCTTATTTTCTCTTGAGTCCTGACGCGATTTTTGATAGGTCCTCCTTTTGTTGCTAAAACAAACAATTAAAGTGAGCTCTCAGAATGAAGGTAATGTAAGATACAAGAAGAACATCACTGATCCAAACTAGTTCCAAACCTTATATAACCGATTCCACCAGCTGTCAGATCTTGCTTGCAGTAAGCGCCACTCATTCGCCATTTCATACTCAATAGTGTTGGGCTGAGAACAATGAGAAGTAGACACTGCTTCTCTCTGAATAATAAACACAACAAAGAAAAAGGATTGATTAAGCTAGACAAACATGTTCAGATGGTATGACTTTTTTTTATACACAGTAGACAGGAGAGAGATGCAGGGTAAGGCTTGGCGTAACTGGTAAAGTTGCTGCCGTGTGACAGGAGGTCATGGGTTCAACCCGTGAAAACAGCCTCTTACAGAAATGCAGGGTAAGGCTGCGTACAATAGACCTTTGTGGTCCGGCCCTTCCCCGGACCCGGGCTGCCCACAGCCCTTTTTACAGTAGACAGGAGAGAGAGACTGACCATTTCCCGCTGCAGTTGTAATCTTAGTTTGTCAACACATAAATGCCCAGCTAATGATGAAGCGTTTCCTTCTGTTTTAGGAAGAGATACAAAGCTAGCAACGAGCGGCCTGTGCATTAAAAAGCTTTTAGGCAATGAGGAACCATCCTAGCCAAACATGTTTGAATATTATGCTGTTCCGTTTCAGGTTCACTCGAAAAATATAATTTATTTCACCTAATCCTTCCCCATAACTTTCACGAAATGAAAACTTTTTTCTCCGTCAAACAATTTTAAGTAACATAAATTAACACTTCATTAAACTATTGTAGACTTTATGTTGCCATTAACCTAAATATAAAATATAACTATTTTCACAATTCACATTATTATTGTAAAATTTCTATCAAAATATAATAATCAAGTCGGATATCTCACTCTTAACCTGTGTGCTATTCATAGTAGGTCATATCTTATTTCCTGGGGCAGCGGGAGTAGCCAGCAGACACTCTAATATCTAACTAAAACATGTATTATTAACACCAAATTTGTACATTGAGATTCTATGTTTCTCCATTTAAAAAGGTAAGAAAAGAACAAAAAGAAACCAATGTATCTACAAATCATGATGAAACACTCCCAACACCTTCCCTCAGGTTTTTTTACTGATAAACTAGAGGCCTTTCCATAAGGTCATTCCTATTCGTATATGACAAAAAATCAATATCGAAGTAAACAATATCTTAACAGCTGCTTCACTGGGTACCAGATGTTTTATATGACGACGAGCAAGTGGAAAGAAGGGGGGAGGAGACCAGAAAAAAAGAAGACAAATTAATAAATAAAAAGCAGGGATCCTGCAATTGCATATCCACTTATCCAGCAACCAGGTCTCTTTGTAGAAAATTAAAGGTTGCAAAGAAACCAAGTTGATCCCGATGTATTGTCACAAGTAATATTAATGCTTTCCCCAAACCAAGAATAAGTCCAACCTCCCAGTGTTCGACAAACCACAAGAAAATCAAAAGATTAAAATAAATTTGCTGAATAGCCTTGTGATTAAAAAAACAGTTACAGTTGTGGCACCAACGACGGAGGGCAAGCCAACAAGGGCAGGCAAGCTTCTAGAAAAGAAAGCTTCTGAAAAAATGGATGCACATGTCACCTTAGGCAAATCCTATATCGGAAGGGGAGAGGAAAGTGAAAAGCTTAGCACAACACAAGTTCACATGGTACGCGCGCTTTTGGGCTCGATCATGGCGTAGACCAAAGGACAAATCCGTGAGATCTATTAGGCCAAACGGATAATACATGCCATGGACTTGGGTCGTGACAAATCAGAGACTCTCTCAGTATGGTGGTGCGTAGTAGTGTTCATAAAAACCAAAAAAACTGAACCAAACCGAAAATCGAACCAAACCGACCGAAAAAACAAATACTTTTTTCGTTTGGTTTGCTTTTGGTTTTGAATTTTAAAAACCGATGGTTTTATTTTGGTTTTAATAAAAAAATAACCGAAAAAATCGAACCAAACCAACTATAGAAGTAGCTATTTATAATTTATTATTACACACACATATATAGAGATTCTAAACTTGTATGGTACATATTGATTGTTGGCACTTTTTGTCTAGAATAATCTAGTCCCTGCATGAATGTTTTGTGCACTGCGCTGTCCTTTTTTTCCCTTTACATTCTAATTTGATTGGTAGATTTATTTTGTTAAGTACAAGAATCCATTTCATGCTATAAATAATCTATTTTTAATTAAGTCCTTAAATTATTCATTACTATTTGATTCAATTATCATTAATATATCTTGAAAAATGATAGATTTTTCAAAGAGCAATTGGTTTGGTAGCGTTACGTTGAAAATGTAGTCGCCGGAATATGTGTTTGGTAGTGTATGTCTCATATTTAAGAAAAAGCCGATAAATAACCGAAAAACCAACAAAAACAGGCATAAACCGAATCGATAAAAAACCCGACTTAATTGGATTTGTTTAGTTCCAATATTTGAAAAATCGTCTTTCTTGGTTTGGTTTCTTCCAAACCAAACCATGAACACCCCTAGTGGTGCCCCTCAATAAGGACGTCGGGTCCTAAGAGGGGGTAAATGTGACGCCTATGATGCAGGCTAGGAAGACAAGGCCGGGTCAAGCAGGACTGGCAAGTTTCCGAAGAACGGGTGCACATGTCACCTTAGGCGAATGGAATGAGAGAGAAAAATGAAGAGTTTTATAAGGCCCAACACAAGTTTACATGGTACGCGTGTTGTTAGACTCAATAACAACGTAGCCCAAGGGACAAATCAACGAGTTCTATTGGGCCAAACGGACAATATGTGCCATGGGCTTAGATCGTAACAACAACCCTATCTATTTGGTGTCATGTACAGAATTCAGTTAACACAAAAAAAAAAAAGGAAAAAATGAATTCCTTGTTCGTGACAAAAAACCAGGACTGGAACTCAATATTCATGTAAAACCAACAGAGTCTACTATGTTAATTTGTAAGTACCAAAACAGTCTAGTACATGGAAGAATTAATGGAAACAACTTTGGCAATTTTTTATTTTTTGAAGAGCTTGTGTTATTCTAACCAATCTAACTAACCCAATGAACTACTCTGAATCCTCATCCTAAAATTCATGTGGACACTCGAGCATTCAATAATTGTTGCGCCAAAAATAATCTAGAATATAAACCGATATATACCTCTGATTTGACACCATTAAGCATCCATCAGCCAACTTTTTAGTAACCCTTTCTGCTCCTTCTCTTGTTTTGAATGCAACTAAAGCTCTACCTGCCACATAAAAGAAATGAAGGTTAAAAGCAGGCACCCAGGATTTAGCCATGAGCAAAAAGTGGCATTTCTTTGATTAAATACTGTCCACTCTCCCGTAGAAAGACAAAAGAAGAAAACAAAATAAGGAAAAGGGATAGGGATCATTAAAATAGCATAAGCTTCATATCTCATTTTGAGAGACCCCCAAAAAAAATATATTCCGATTAGATAACCAGTAGAAGCTTATAGATAAAAAGATTGACCAGTTGAAAACATACCAGAGTATGGGCTAGAAAAAGCAGTGCGCTGGACCATTTTGGTTGTGCAGTTTTCTCTACATGCATGCCAGATAATATCCTGCAATGTTATAAACACAATCATCAGTATGTAGGAGACAGCCAGGCAAAAGCTATGAATACAAGCCAGCACCCCTCCCAACCAATTGTTGGTGCTAATAAAAAAGGATATCATCGGACTGATAGGAAACTAAGAGCAGGGCAGAAAGTGCATGTTATGAACATAGTACACGGTACAATCTAGTCATTTTCTTTCACCAGATAAACATAATTTCCCCTGAAAATTTCATGGCCTGTGTACACGAACTCCAAGCTTTGGTAGGAACCCCGGTCCACTAGTTGGAAAAATATCGAGGGTAACGAACAGTATTGTTAAGGGCTCACTTAATGTGCACTCAAGCACTGAAGCTAGGTGAATCCTTAGTTAGTGATTTGCGTCACCGCGGCATAAAGTAGAGCCTCATCGCCTACAAGCTCTCTCTTAAAGAGAGCATAACTAGAGATAAATATAGTTAAGGAAGGATTACGAGTGAATTCCAATGAATAGGATCAAGAAACCATACATGCAGTATAAGAGCATTCATCACTCAAAACATGAATTGCATCATTACATCTAAATAAACATGATTAAATAATTATGGACGAGATTGATCAAGGAATTCTATAGCATATATTGCACTATAGAAAACAGCAAACGCCGTCAAGTAGAATGCATGTTAAAAACGAAAAAAATGAGAGTGTTACTTCTCAACCATTGTCGTTTCACTAACTAATCATAGATATATACTATGAAGTGTAGTGTGAAATATGTTATAAATTGAATAGGTGATTTTAGGAACCATTAAAACTACCCTAAAAAGATAACTTTCTGAAGGAAGAGACTAGCAAGAGAGCACGGGAAATAGCACCATTGGTGCTGATGTAAAATTCTTATGTCCAGAGAATAGCATAGCCATTGTTCTCACACTAGTGATAGCTCCTCATACATATCCTAATTATAAATTTTATCAAAATTTCATTCTTCTCCCGCATAAAGGACATATATATCACTAAGTGTTTTGGATAGCGTGCGGCGACAAATAGCGACGAGGGCCTGCTTCACTGAGACGAGAGGTAAGTAGTGAAGCGCTCGCCTTTTTGATATGAAGCGACAATTTATACAAAAATATATATATATATATACACACACACTAAAAACTCAATAGCAATAATATATTAATAAATATATCAATTCAAAATTAAAAACTCAATAGATAGTCATAGTAGATTCATAAACTAAAACAAGCAACATCTATATGCAATTAATTCTGCTCTATAAGACTAACTGAAAAAAGAGTAAATTTTAGGTTTGATTTGAACTATGAAGAAGCTCTTTGTCTGATGCCTCTGCTCTTATCCATGATTAAAAGAACAGCCAGAAAAAAAAGAGAAGAAGAAAAAGGAAGGGAAGAAAGAAAGAAATAAAGATAGAAAGAAAGCTAGCTCAAACTTCAAAGAATTCTCTGCTGCTTGCTCAAAGAACGGAGCCAAAAGAAAAGAAGAAAAAGGAAGAAAGAAGAAAAAGAAATGGTCAAAGAGAAAAAATGGACAGCAGAAACTAGAAGAAGAAAGGAGAAGAAGAAAGAAGAAATGGACAACATACCTGGGTTATGATGCCGCTGATGAACGAAAAAGAAGATGAAATCCCAAGCCCTAATATTTAGTTTATTGATCGAAAAACAAATGGCGCTGATGGTTGTTGGAGGAGAAAGAAGTGAAAAACCCAAGCCCTAATTTGTATTTTAATCGTTGTTTGGTCGCTGCCTTTTCTTTCTTTTTATTCAAAAAGCGCCGCTACACATCGCCTCTCACTACACGGGAAGAGGCGCTCGTGTTTCTGAAATCGCCACGCAACAGAGCAAAATGGCGCCGGCAGCTCGCATCGCCTCACGCTATCAGCGCTGAGGCGCCCGCTATTTACAACACTGATATCACTCTATCATACTCTATATAAACACCTTTATATAGATGTTTCTTCCTCTCCCAACAAATTTGCATCAAACTTCTCAGCAAGATATATCCTCCATTGTAGATCTACTACTCAAAAATCCAAACTTGTTCTCCACAACTAATGCAGTGTCCTTAATCCTCCACTCTATCACGGAATCACCAAAACTCAAAATTTGATCATATGTCTGATATGTTCAAAGTCGCGAAAGCTCAACAACTTTGAAATTCTCTGTTCTTGTATATTGAGTACTTTTCACTTTTCCTCCGGTGCTTGGGCATCCTCACCACATTTAAGTTAACATTAAATAGCTTGGTAAACCATATTACCCCAACCTCTCCAAGACAGTTTTTAAGAACATTTGGCTCACATGCTTTCTTAATCCTTATATTCTTCATAGCATCCTTTAATTTTGCAGGCTAATTTTGAGAGTATAGCAAAAGTTTCTACACAAAAGATGTATCAAACTCTATCAAGTTATACTCATAATTCAAGTTAAGGAGTTAGTCAAATTAGCCTCTTCATCTTCCTTGAATTGATTATATCTCATGTCCATAATTATTGAAAATCGTCCTTAATACACTTCACCTGGTTTAAGTCATCAGTCTTCCTCTTCCGGTATGCTAGTTTATACATTTCTTTCTTCACTTCTCACACTCCTAGCTTAGTCTTCCTCTTCAGGTATGCTTGTTTATACATTTCTTTCTTCACTTCTCACACTCCTAGCTTACCCTCATTGGGTAATACAAGTGTTTTGTATGCGGCGACAATTGCAACGAGGGCCCGCTTCACTGAGGCGAAGCACTAGCCTTTTTGATGTGAAGCGACAATTTATACAAAAAAAATAAAACATTATATATAACTAAAAACTCAATAACAATAATATATTAATAAATATATCGATTCAAAAATTAAAAAATCCAAAGTGAAGCTGAGAAAAATCGAAAAACAAAAAACGGAGCAGAAAAAAGAATGAAGAGAAGAAAAACTGAAGAAGCTCTCTGAACTGAAGAAAAAACAGATCTTTTCTCAGACTGTTATGTTGAGTGAAGTAGCGGTGATAAAAAACAGAGCCAAAAACAAAAGAAAGAAGAAGAGACGAAGAAGAGGAGGAAAAAACAGAGCAACACAAACTCTGTTCTGTTGCAGCAGCAGCGATAAAAAATAGAGCCCAAAACAAAAAGAAAGAAGAAGAGAAGACGAAGAAGAAGGAAGAAAAAACAGAGCAACACAGACTCTTTTCTGTTGTAGCAGCAGCGATAAAGAAACAGAGCTCAAAACAAAAAGAAAGAGAAGAGAAGAAACAAACGAAAAAATTGGACCTCACAACAGAAACTCGAAGAAAGAAGAAAGGAAATCGCGGGTCTGATGTAGGTCTGCTGTCGACTTGAAGGAGAAAGAGTAAAGAAATTGCGAGCCCTAATTTTTTGTTTTAACAGATCACTGTTGTTGCCTTCTTCTTTTCTTTTTTGCAAAATATCGACGCTACAGCTCGCCACACGCTACAGAGGCAGAGGCACTCGCCTCTTTGAAAACACTACGCCACACTGTAAAATAGCGATGGCAGCTCGCATCACCTCGCCTCACGCTATTAGCGCTGAGGCGAGCGCTATTTACAACACTGGGTAATACCACCTTGAAAACTTTAGTTTGTTTCCGAGCTTTGTCCAATTGTTCCCGAGGATATGATTTCTTTGGAGGGTGCAATCTCTTGCTGCAAGAGTGGGCCATGGAGGATGACCCCCTGGTCATTGATCATTGTGTTGTGGGCCAACAAAATTATGGGCCATTGGAACGCCTCAAACAATATTGAGGAATGGTACCACTTTTTGAAACGTCGCGGGAGACTCCATCCAATGGAGATTGTCCCGCATGTACGAGAGACATTTTCTTTGAGTTAGAGGGATTAAGAGGAATCTAGTCATACGCTCCTCTACGGGTTCTAAGCCAATTTGACTAATTGGCTTAACCCAGGAGTGCATCTTCATTCAACATGGTTTTGTTCGAGAACGACTTCAACAAAGAAATGGCTATCCCGAGGGCTAAACACCTGCAACAGAATTGGGAGTTGGTGGCAGTCGACATGGAGCAAGATGAGTGGTCTACTCCCGAGTATTATGCTCGGATCATGCAAGACAATAATTCTCCTCCGCCGAGTCCTGAAGGAGAGTTGGGGTAAGTTTAGAAGATGTTTGGGAAGCGCTTTGAGAAAGGTAATGACGGCAACCCGATGCACAAGGCATCATGCGTTCACACAAGGACGGGGGAAGGGATGCACCCCAAATGGTGTAATATAGATAGCATACCCTAATGCAATGGTTAATGGTTGCTTCCACGGCTCAAACCCTTGACCTATAGGTCACACGAAGACAACTTTATCAATGCTGCAAGGTTCCCCTTCTTTGAGAAATGTATGACGTGTTGTCATTTACCAACATCACACTTGAGATGTGAGAGCAAGCGGTTCCCAGTTACAATCGAGCTCGTGATGCCCCTAGGTGGAAATTTCTAAAGGATATGTGGATTTGGTGTGTTTACGGGAGTGATGGAGGGTAGGTTATGGGAGGTTAAGGAGAACCACTTGCTCTCACCCATCCCTGATCAATTCTAATGAAACTTTTTCTCCAACTTCACTAGCAAACTAAAGGGTTTCGGATGAAAGAATGAGCGCTTGATACATAAATAAGTACCATAATCCCTTCCAACATCATGTTTTCATAAAAAGGCTTCTCATCGGTGAAACACTGAATTTAGGATATCCAACTAAGGTGATGCAAACATCCACCCAACTTTCCTCCTAGAAAGCTAGCAAATTTTACTACCCAAAAGCCTTAGATAACTTGCATTATAGTCATATTTTTCCGCAAATTCTTATTACCCAAGAAAACCTTAGAGAACTTGCATAGTCAAATTTTCCTAACGACAAACCTTAACACCCTAAGGCACCTTTTCCAAGAGGCAACAACAGACCTTCAATTATACCATCTTAGTGACTCATAATTTAGGCAAGCAAGTCAGAATTCACTCCGCTTCCTACCCCATTTATTAAACTATTGAACATTTCTCAAATCAAAATGTTTAAAGATAGAAAATAGAAACCTTGATATGCAGCAGGAGGGGGGAGGGGGGGGGCGCAATCATCTACCAAGTTTTGAACCGCGCACCACCAGCCCTCACGAATTTCTCGGCTATTAACAACAACAACATATTCGAGCAACTTCGTAGATATGTGTCTTCTTATCTCCAGTTCCACTAACCCTCGGGGATTTTAGTCGACAATATATGTTGCTTAGCATTTCTAGTAAAGTGGGCTGCATGGAATTATGAACTCATTGACTTTAACTTTAACATGTGTGTCTTGGTAACATTAAAAGGGTTTATGAAGAGTCACATTTTTAGGCGTGCATGTGATGAGATGGGAAGCAAGAAATTGATGGGAATAGACTTGATCAAGGAGAATACATACTCCTTTTATCACATATACAAAGCGAGCATCTAACAGTGACCTCATAAACTTGTTTCGTTCGTTTATTGGAAGACAACGTCCTCTAGGGCAAGAATAAGCAAAGATTGGTAAGAGGAAATTATAAGAAAGAGAAATTTCTCTTTGGACCACATACCGGACAAAGCGTTGCTTTCGCCAGCATCACAAAAACACTGCAAGTTAAATAGTTTGCTAGCGAAGACTATAATTATCATAGCGTTAATTTGAAGAGACCATATGTTGCTCAGACTCGGGAACGGGTATCCGATCTCGATGCGGATCTAGAGGTCGAATCCTTCAGAATCTAAATTTTAGGATTCAGGGGAATTTTGGCTAAAAATAATTCAAGATTCTAAAAATAGATATATAAAAATATCCAAAATTATGAGAGCTATTATGCGAAAACTTATAGGTAATCGAGTGCAACCAATAATTCAATCTTTCATTTTGAGAATCTATCAATTTGTAGGCACTAGACACTAATAGGCAATTTGTCTAATTTGTCCATGGAATGTGGTCAAAGTACCTGATCTCGATTGACCACACCTGGTATGAATCCCATACCCTTACCCTACTAGTGTCGTGTCGACACGAGTGCGACACAGCTAAAATGAAGAGTCCGCGCAACATAAGAAGTGACTATGTAAAATAATTTTTATGATAAGGTAGTTAAACAAAAAGAGATGAATGAGTAACATGAAGGACACACAAATCATAACCTTACATCAAGTTGAAGGCCACAAAGCCAAAGAAAACTCTTAGAAGCATGATACCCACCCAAAAGGGACAATCACAAAATTGGTATCAAGTCAAACCAGATAATATCACAAAGTTAATAGGCAAGGAATAAGGTATTACCTCCACCTCTCCGGATGTATATTCAGGATTCAAATTTTCTAGTAAGATAAGCGTCCCTTGCTCATTTGCTGGTTGCATCACTTCCTCCCACGGCTAAATTTAAAAAACAAATGAAAATAATAGATATTTATTCAATTGAGCTTATACCACAAAAATGACAGGTATCTTTCACCAACAAAAATATCATATCATCTAATAGATTGTGTTTGCTACATTGAAAAGCATGGTCCCTTTCTTATGGCAAAATGATCGTAATGTAAGATACGCCACACAAACTAACAGTTCCAACGTGTGAATCATAGCTCCACTAAAATAAGTGGTCAGAGCTCCACATATGTTAGAAAACTTCTAATCTTAAATTTGTGAACAATTTGACATGGGCATACAAGTAAAAAACCAGCAAGCGATGAGCTTGAGTACCTTATTTTCCTTGAATAGATTTCTTTTCTATTAGGAGGGTTATATTCAAGAAATAGTAAATAGAACATTACAGTAGATTTCTTCCCGTCTATCTACGCCTTGGTAGGCAGATTTACCCGATGCCTGTGTTAGTAGGAGGTAACAGGTACTCAATGAAACAATCAAGGTGTGTGCAAGTTGATTACGACACCACTATTAAAAATAAAAAGTTATGTTACATTATGCACGACTCCCTCCATCCCAATTTATGTAACGGTGTTAGACCCGGCACAGAGTTCAAGAAAGAAACGAAAACTTTTGAAAATTATGGTCTAAAACAAAACATAGATATTTGTGTGGCTATAAATCAATTTATTAAGGGTAAAGTAGAAATTCTTTTTAAAGATAAATTATTTCTAAATAAGGAAAAGCTAAGTTGGTAGGACTCTTCACTTTGGTGCCGCACCTGTGTCGACATGATGTGAGTGTGGGTATGGGATCCACACAAGATCTAGTCAAATGATTTTGGGTACTTTGACCAAACTCGACGCAGAAATTCAGAACAAAACAATGATTTTTGAAATCTAAACAAAAGCTAGGTGAAATTGAAAATAAAGGAATACTTTGTAAGTTTCCTATTCCTTTTATCACCTTCTTGGATTCTCCTCTTGATCAATATTTTCTTTCTCCGAATATCTTGTAAGTTTTTCACATAACATCTCATAATTTAGACATATTTTTATAACTCTATTTTTTGATATTTGAATTACTTTTAGCTAAATCATCTAAATCCTCATACATGTATTTGTAACCGGATCAGTACCTTGAATCTTTAAAATAAAGATCATGAAGGATCCAACCTCTAGATTTGCACCCATATCGACAAGATTCGCACCCACATCGACATCCACACCCAAGTCCGAGCAACTTAGAGGAAAGGTAATATTTTTTCGGACTGACTAAACATGAAATACTGCCACATAAATTGAGACGAAGGAAGGATATTTTATGCAAAAAGCATCAGGACCGTAACGTTATTTTTCATTCCAATCTGCATTTCACCGGTAATAGATAAGAAAAGGAATTTATGTGCAAGCGACATTTTTGTTGATGAGCTAAGTAAGAGCAAATTATAGTACATAGTTTCCACATTATGGATATCAGATAAAATATAAACTTCAAAAACCAAACAAGCTCTCTTCTTTGTGTTATTTGCCATGCGACCCATGTCAACTTTTTTCTTTGTGCTTATCAATTAACTTGAAAACTATCATCGTTCTGAAAAACCGAGCAAATTTAACATAAATCCCACTATTTGGCCCCCAACATCCATCACACATGCAACTATTAAGCAAATAGACCATCCACCTACACGGTCCATTCTATGAAGATTAGGCATATCATGAGAACCGGTAAGTTCATAGTGAGTAAAATCCAATGGACATTGCTCGTCTTTTATGTCAGGTTCAAGCTTAACCATTTTGTAATGCAACATGGGACAAATAGCTTTTAGTCCTGGCGCATACTCTTGAGGCCAAATACTTGGATCGTAACATAGAAAAGTTTTGGCATGCTCTGGATATAGATCAAACCCTAGAAAGGAGTTTTTGACTCCAAGGACTATGGACACCACCACCAAAGTCAAGAGAAGAAATGGAGAAGTTCCAGGGATCCCTCCTAGATCCCTTAGTTATCTCACGTGGGTAAATTTATGTTTCACAACTAAGAACAAGCATAATCACCGAAATTTTCAATTCATTCCATGAAGACGAAGCTTTGAAGAGTTCACCATAGCTTTGTTCCTAAAGGGATTTGAAACTAATTAGTATAAGCAGTAATCGAGAATGGTATTCCTAAATAGCTAAAAACACTAAAGCAAGTCGTTTATGAGGTTATGTTGTCCTAGCCTACGCAAAATATTTCACCCTTATTTGTATTTCTTTAGTAATACAAGAACAGGCCAAACGATGACCTAGACTTCTTGGCTCAAGCAATTCGTTCAAGGTCACACTTACTCCCATGACGATGCTCTCCAACCTCGTCGGACAACACATGAGCCATCAAACTTGATCTTTAATCAACTTGACCATGCCACAAAAGGGAAAGCAAGAACTTGACTAAAGGAATCAATTTAAGAGCAACAAAGAAACAATTCTAAGCTCAAATTGCCGACAACATGCCTTTTCAAAACATTTCACCGATATCTATGGCTTTAGACAAGCTACATGTATCTCCTAAAAATAAATCAGCATATCAGATAGAGTTACTTAATTGGCATAGGAAATAATCAGCGTTGTAAATAGGACCAAGGATAGGATCACTTACAGGTGCCTTAAACCACTTGCTTGACTCCTGTAATTAAAAATAAAGTAAGATATATAAGTTTGATATATGAATAAAAAGATTATAAATAAAACAGCTTAGCAGCCATGATTGAGAGAAGCAGCATAATGTTCCACCAAACTATATCCATAAGCTAACAGATCACATGCATCTGAATTAAGAATAAGATCTCATAAAATCATTATCTCATAAAGTCTAAAACGGACAAAGGATGATGACATTAGAGTCAAATCATACACCAGCAGCAGCAAGGAAATCCAAGCCATTTCTTTCACCGACCAAAACCAGATAAAGGAAAAGGGCAAAAAATTTATGAATAAACATCCCATTTTGTCGCATCCTATAGGAAAACATAATTGGACAATGGACAGTAACTAATTTTCTACAAAATCATCAGTCAAATTTTTTCTTTCACTGAAAGAAGGATAAGATGTAAGAATAATATTGCTTTCAGTTTCTTTTTAAAGAAGAGAGACTTTTACCAACAAAGGCAGTATACAAGTCATCCTCTAATTTACAAGCATACCGACCTAGCATCTTAATTCTCAATAATTACTTGAATTTAGCATCTTTTTTATATCTTCGGCAGCAACGAGAATCCCGGAGGTGTTGACTGCGCATTCTTGTCTGCAGGAAACGATTTGGAATTTAACTCCCTGAAGTGACGACAACAACTAATTCTGGTGGAACTCTTTTCCCTTCAACAGTTTTTTTGTGTCTAACAAGGGACTCATCTAAAACTAGTACATCATAAATTATCAGATCTACGTTATACTCAAAGCTCAAAGTACCGAAGTGGTTGCGGGAACGAGACGCTTTGGTTACCGGCGAAGGCTTCCAAAGGCGACCAGCTTTCCATACTAGTTGTTACCTTACGCTGCCGCAAGCTCTAGGAAAGAAAGTGGCCATGAGGTTACAAAGGTCATGACTGAGTCTTGGTTGATTAGTTTGCCTTTTCTTGGTCTGGTGTGGCTAACAGGCGACAGAAGGATGACGGCTTTTTATTGGGAACGTAGCGTAGAAAGGGTTTTTTCTTTAAGATTCAACACTAAACTACAAGCAAGGGTGAATTGAACACCAGTAGAACTTACCGTGTTCTCAGATATAGAGATCATATTTCAAGTCTCTCTAACTGGCAAGCAATTTCTAGAAACATACAGAGAAACCCTGCATGATTATCCAAAAGTTTTATGACATAGGCTTAAATATATGGGAAGCACTCAAGGAAGCAAGTTTCCAAAGTTGGCAATGTCTTGAAATGCAAAGTGCGAAGTGAGGGGTTTAGGTCTGGGTAAGTAAGGGAATCTCAAGGTATAAGGGAATAACAAATAATAGGAGAAGAACACAGAAGAAAAAGTTAGAAGTGAGGCTAAGAATGAATATTGACTGGAGAGAGAAAGAGAAGACAACACGGGTTCAATTTTATCTTTTATGGAAACATATACCAAGATAGATCATGCTAGTGGTATAGCAGTTTTCTTGTTGCCATAATAGTCCTCTCAAATTTGGCTTCAAATGTGTAACTGGTTTGTGACTCTGAACTTGGACTTCCCACGCTAAACCTCTTTTTCTTGTCATTCTCTTTTTGCTCATATTTCTTACTTAAATACAACTGTTGACAGATCAGAGTCTTAATTTGACAATACGGTGCTCCAAAAGACAGTTAACTGGGAACAAATTACAAAACTAAGAAAAGAGATTCAGTGTGTATGCCTTCACAATAGTTTGGAACAGAATGATGTACATGTCAAAGTTGCTTCAACCTAGAATTATATCCGAGAATAGCCGACTTAAAGCTGAAGGCTTCCACTTTGTGGAATCTGTTTTCCAACCTCTGTTAGAGTCGATGAACATTGGAATGATGCCAATAGCTAATACTCCAATAGCTGCTCCGTGTCCTCACATGCTGCCCTCGCCCAAGCTGATTTTGGTTGGGCCTAGTAGCCTGAACTTTAAATAGGCTCAAAATATCTTAGCCCAACCATATAAAAACGGGTAAGGCTGGGCCAACATCACAGACCAAGATCAATTTAATGCTCTAGTATGGCACGATAACATTTAGCGGGCCAAGGTTGGGTCCAGTGTAGAAACAGTTAGGAGTGGCACTTCATTTTTTGAATTGGCTCGAGAATAGACCAAACCATTAACGAGACAGGTGGAACACCTGGCACGACCAGGTCCAGTTATGGCGAGATTATTTTCTCTAGAGTTATCCAACAGCTAAAACAACCATTTCTTAAAATGATTGTTTATAGCGATAGGGTAACAACCCAAAACAAAGAACAACTTGGTGTATGAAACATTCCATGTTCACACATAGTTCAAGGAAGGGACGCACCCCAAGGGGGTGTGATGTAGGCAGTCTACCTTGTCTCAAGCTTTTGTGGCTAATTCCACGACTCGAACCCGTGACCAATAAGTCACATTGAGACAACTTTATTGTTGCTCCAAGGCTACCCTTCAAGGGTAAACTGGAAAGTAAGCAGAGGGAGCATTCAAAAGTTTGAAAAGATTTAACTATAGCTATGCGATCCTTATCCATGTTTTCGCCCTTTCTCGACTCCACTCTAACTCTAGGAAACTTAAAATAGAGTTTCATCGCTAGTTGGACTCTAGTTCATGCCCCACATCATTAACTGGTTGATGTATTAGGCAAGAAAATACATAGGCCCCTAGACCAATGCTATATCATCCTAATATCTTTATCTTTGATTTCAAGTCCATAGCAACTTTCTTAAAATCGGTTCTTCTACTTTTTTAATATGGACAATCCCCCATATTATTTCAACTCTAGACAATCCACAACTAACACAACAGCTTTTATCTATAGCAAAATCCAATTAGCATAGCACCTCACCTGACCTAATTCTCTAATTATTTTTTTCAATAAATTAAAAATTGTTTGAAGGATGTCAAACCAAAATGGTGTCAAAGCTATTTACAAAATGAGTGGCTAAAACCATCATTTTCTAACAAGTTGTTCCAACCATCTACATAATTGTTATTTTTCTATTTATAACAAACCAATATATGCAAAAAAGAGCTCATAGTAAGGAGAATACATAATTACCCCCTTTAACTTGTAACATTTTTCCAACTACACACCTTAAGTTTGCGTGTGTCCTATAACACCCCTGAACTTGTTCAAAGTGAAATTACTACCACCCTACCTGACTAAGATCAGATTTTAGTTGCGCAGTGATACTCACGCACTACATATGTATTGCCACATCACTTTTTTCTAAAATGTAAATTTTTTGCTTTCATTTTCACTTTTTCTCCCACCAACTTCTACTTATCATATTTTTACTAGTTTTGAACAACCAAACAACCATCAAACTAAAACCACCCATTGAATCATCACAAAAAAACCCACCAAATCCAAACCACTACCAAGCCGCCAACGTCCAATTGAGAAATCAATAAATCACACAAAGCTTGTTCCTAAATAATGAAGAAAAAACAGCGAGAACACTAATCTTGTTTTCCCCTTTGCTTTCGTATGTAAAAAATGAAAAATTTAAAACCCAATTAACAATACTATTGTCCTCATTTACGAAAAAAAGTTCCATAGCGAAAAACTTGCTCAAAAGTGATGTAGTGAATATTTTGACAAGAATACTAGACTCAGTAAAGAAAAATATATAGATTTACCATTGAAGTAAATTTCTAGAGAAAGAATAAAGGACAACCTATTGTTTTCTTTGGCTCAACTAAGCAATTTTATTTGGATTTTATTTTCTACGGCTCAAACAAATAATTTTAGTGAGATAAAAGAGTTGGGCTTGTGGTTAGTGAGATATAAATGATGAGTCTTTGAAAGAATAGAGAAAAAATTATAGGTAGAGTGAAAGAAAAGTGGAGTAATGGAGCTTGGCAGGTCAAAAATGGAATTTTCCGGCCAGTGTTATTGATTTTTTGGTCAAGAGCGCTTTTCTACTTGCTTTTCACGCGTTTGATGGAGAGTATAATCACTTTCTATGCCATGTCGGAAAAAAATGATGAAATTCCACTTCAAAATAGTTTGGGGGTTATAAAATTCCCGCAAAGTTTAAGTGTGTGATTGGTAAACTTAGACTAGTTCGGGGGGGTGAGAGAGATAATTATATGTATTCTCCTAATTCTAATATTCCCTCACATACGAACAACGTGCTCTTGTGCTTCCCATTTAAGACATCCAAAAGGCATAAAGAAGTAATCTCTCTAAGTTGTCCAATTTTCCTGGTCTATCCTCGATGATCTACAATCATTAGTTTGAGCTCATATTCCTCAAATTAATTGTCGTCAAAATTTCATATTGCGCGCCACAAAGAACTACACCTTCTTAGTAGTTTTTGTATCAACGCTCTCTTCCACACCTCCCCATCTCAGGATGGCATCCTATAAAATGAACTCACCATAAAAGACTTTGCCCCTTTCCCTCCAACCATACAATCATATCCTCCCCTTCCTTACTAATGGACAAATCATATATCATGTGAAGGGTCTCTGAACCAAATTGTCCCACGATTTTCAATTTGGTTAGAAAAATTTCTCCTGAGCATCAATCTCCTTCCTTTGAGAGTCATGCAACAACTTTCCATTACCGAACCAAACTCTCATTCTTTATCGCTATATAGCAAATTCATTAAGTTACAACTTATAATTTGTAGGTCAATTTAGAAGCTACCTTACGGAGGAAATTATCTCTTAGGGTCCGTTACAATTTGAATAGAAGAAATCGACCCCTACAAAGATCTTTATGTGTTCTATTTTCCGATTTCATGTTAAAAGGACAATATAACCAAAACAACATTAGTAATAAGCCATAAAACCCATCTTCCCGCCTACTATGAAACTTGGCTCTCGAAATTTAATGAAATGTTTTAGGTTGTAAAACGTAGCTTTGGCTCAATTCAAGAGATTTTGCTAATTCTTCATATATCTTATACTACAATCAAAAGAGAAGATGGTCTAGGAGACTCTCACTAGTATGGAGAAGTACATATTTCCATGTAGTACCATCATTATATCATCAAAAAGAATTAGGTCTTTATCAAATCTAGCGTCACCGCCTTCACAAAAAATTAAGTTGGCTATGCGCAATTTCATCTAATAAAAAATTAAACTTATAAAGAAAATGACGGTGCTCGAGGCACAACTTACGGCAACGGGTCTCCGAGTGACTTCGAAGCTCTTGCCTTCCGTTCTCTCAACTTCCTTGGGGGATGTTCCCGTTGATAATTTAGGCAACTTTCCTAAATTATCAGCACGTTTACCCAACATGTTACTTTTATCTCCATCCTCTTGTACTTTACGAGCGTCAATGTTTACTTTCTTCGAAGGTCTGCTATCCAAGGCAGCACTATCTTTTCTGATCTTCATGTTCTTGTCCAGTCCACCAGAAAGCTTACTATCTACAGATTTCTTTCTTTCTTCAGAAGGAAGAGCACTTGTTCCCAAAACCTTTTTTTCATTTCTGCAAACAGTGGACTTCTCTACACTGGTCACACCCTTGTCCTCTGATAAAGTCACAGAACCATTGACTTTGATTCGTTTTGAAGGTCTATCATCCAAACCGCCAAGATCCTTCGGAGATTTTCCTGTTTCACCAGCTTCCACCAGATTGATTGGAGGCTTATTAACTTTTTTATCATCCTTTTCATTCTTAATTTTGGAGCGTGCATTTTCTTCACTAATAGTATTTTGCTTGTGAACAGCTGTAGTGGCTGTGCTGTTAACGATCTGCACAGACGCAGGATTCCCTTTCATTGTTGATTGCTGCTTAACGCGAGAATCATTTGCATCTCTATGTAAGGGGTCCTGTCTAACCGGTGAAGTTTGCACATTTACATCACTTTTTCCCACTATATGGCTCAATTTTCCAGCAGCTTTGGCAACTCGCGAAACATCATGTGAGTTTTGCTCACCAGGGGCAGAATTCTCTTTCTTAGTTGTTTCCTTATTAACACGTGAAACATTTGTTTCTCTCTGTAAAACGTCCTGTCTAACCAGAGAACTTTGTGCATCCACATCAATTTTTCCATCTAAATGACTCGCTTTGGAAGTTCCAAGATCGTTTAGTGCCTTTAGCCCAAAGGACTCTTTAGTAGTAGCTTGAAATTCCACAGCATTTTTATCACCGTTCTGGTCAGAAGCATGTTTGAGGACGTGACTGGCCGTTTGACTCTCCTTCCTGTTAAAAACATACTTGACTGTACCAAAAATGTAAACAAGTTTGCATAAGAGATTAAATCTACCACAACAAAATATAATGGAACACAATAGTAACTTTATATTATTCCATTTAAAACCGAAACTTATACTATGGTGACACCACAGAGAGAGGACTACCCAGGGAGCTGAGGCACATACCATCCAGCCCACCAACTTTGTCATCCATCTTATCCAATATTGAACATTTTCCAACATCAAAGGCACGGTAGAAAACAAAGTCAGCCGTTTTAACTTCTTCCTCTGATGGTTGTGGATTTCTGTTGTCCTCTGAAATGCAGACAACATTGCATTTGCCGGCAATAGCTTCCTGGTCAAGTTAATCGACAAGAAGTTAAGCAGCCAACTCTCTTCCAGTTATGAGGCAGCATTCACCAACGATAGGCATGTGATAACATTACAACATTAAGGACGCGACATTAAAGATAGCTATATGCAAATTCTCAGAAATGGACAGATTCATACTGGAAGTAGAGTAACGATAACGAGACAACCATAGCATCAATATGATGTATAATTCACGTACCACTAGGGAAGAGAAAAACAGATCACAGCAGCAGCTGCCATTCATGATACCAATTTTTAGATATAAATGAGAGCTTATATTTTGACAAAGGCAAACATTTTATTTAAAAATTTGGGAAGAAAGGGACCAACGCATATACTAGTTGTATACGAAGTTAACGTGAGCCTACGGAGTAACATGTATCTCCACATACAACAACCAATTGAAAGTCATGTGTAACAAAAAGTTGATCTACTAACATCTATATGAAAGTTCTCCATCCCTTTAAATTCTCTTTCATTTCTAACCTTCCATATTTTCACATGAGTGCCAAAGGACTAATCTAAAAAACTCTCTTTTCTTTTTGTCTTGAACACCACCCAAATAACATTCTCGCACTGTCCATGGCATTACCCATCCAAGTCTAAACGTATTCGACACAATGCACTTATGCAACAGGGTAAATTCTTCTGTTTCCTCTTTTCCTACTTTAGAAGTTAGAATGGATACACTGTTGAATCCTTACTTCTTTCTTCAAGCTCAACTCATATCATCTACAACAACATACCTAGTAAAATCCCATTAGTGGGGTCAGGGAAGAGTAGAGTGTACGCAGACCTT
The DNA here is from genome assembly GCA_005239505.1 of Nicotiana paniculata. NCBI lineage: Eukaryota > Viridiplantae > Streptophyta > Magnoliopsida > Solanales > Solanaceae > Nicotiana > Nicotiana paniculata. Next base: position 81,466 of record ML302909.1, read on the forward strand.
ACCCGTACCCCGAAGAGGGTAGAGAGGTTGTTTCCGGGAGACTCTCGGCTAAACAAAAGAGACAATAATACTAGAAAAGAAACAAAAGAAAAGGAACAACAAAAGATGCTAGAAAGAAAATAACAGCAACGAATAAGTGAAAGGACAATAACGCAAAACTATGCAAAACAACAATGTGAACACAACATAGACCGCTAACAAACCTAAACAAAACTCTATCACACTATCCGGTACAAAGAGGGAAGAACTCTCGCCTACCCCCCTAATGCTCGACCTCCATATGTTCCTATCAAGAGCCATGTCCTTCCTGATCAACTCGCCCCAATACTTCTTAGGCCGCCCTCTGCCTCTTCTCGTACTTGCCAAAGCCAACCGCTCACACCTCCTAACCGGGACATCTATGGTTCTCCTCCGCACGTGCCCGAACCACCTAAGCCTCGCTTCCCGCATCCTGGCGTCCACGGAAGCAACGCCCACCCTCTCCAGAATATCTTCATCCCTTATCTTATCCAGTTTTGTATACCCGCACATCCATCTCAACATCCTCATTTCGGCTACTTTCATCTTCTGGATATGTGAATTCTTCACTAGCCAACACTCAACCCCATACAACATAGTCGGTCTAACCACCGTTCTGTAAAACTTACCTTTGAGTTTCGATGGCACCTTCTTGTCACACAAGACTCCAGACGCTAACCGCCATTTCATCCACCCCACCCCAATACAATGCGTGACATCCTCGTCGATCTCCCCATCTCCCCGAATGATTGACCCTAGATACTTGAAACTTTCTCTCTTGGGAATGACTTGTGAGTAGAGCCTCACTACCATGTTCGCTTCCCCCCGTCACGTTGCTCAACTCATATCATCTATCATGCCAAAATATAATAGTTATAGATAAAAGCCTAACAAGTATCACCTATATGGATCTTTTCTTCCATTGTACCCTATCTTTAGCTAAGTTACTCCAAATATTTTCAGGTCTTTCAAGACAACTTCTTTCCATGTGATTTTAAGTCTACATCATCCCCATTAGAGCACCTTCATTCACCATAGTTCCACACCTAGGACCGCTGCATATGTAGGGCAACTACACCATCTCAAGTGACCTTCTCTTATTTTATCATCAATGAGTGCTACTTGAACCTTCAAGCAAACGTGCACATTTTTTAATCTTACCCAATCTTGTATAACCGCACATTCATCTTAGCATTTGCATCTCTACAATATTCTTGTGGATATGCTAGACTTAAGCAGCCCAACATTCACTACCATATAGCATTATCGGTCTTATAGTTGCTAAAATACATTTCACCTAAATTGCTCGGACTTTGGTGCGGGTATCCGATACGGGGACGGATCCGAGTATCGGATTCGGCAAAATTTAAATTTTAAGATTCGGGGTGCGGATCCGGATATGGATACGGGTGTGGGGATTCGGCTAATAGAACATAAAGCTATAAAAATATTGTAAATTTTGAGAGATATTCTGTGAAAAACTTACATGTACAATTTAATCTTTCATTCTCCAAGATGGACATTACTTTTTCATTGTTTTAAATCTGTTTTATTTTTTATTTTGAGAAATCAAAATCTCAATTTTTCTCCCAAATTTGTCGATGGACTCCGGTCAAAGTGTCCGACGTCAGTTAACCGTATCTGGGACGTATCCCGTCCCCATATCATTCCCATATCCGGACGGAGACGGCACCAAAATCGAAGAGTCCGCACAACTTAGCATTTCACTTTGGTAGGCATCCTTCTATCACGTAACACTCCGGTAGCACTTCTCCATTTCAACCGTCTAGTTTTGATCTTATAGGCATCTTCATATATCATTCCATTCCCTTGAATAACTAACATAGATATCTAAATTGTTTGCCATTTTGGCACCACAATCCCATCTAGTCTCACCTCCCCTTCATTCTTCCCATGCTGACTAAACTTGTAGTGCATGTATTGAGTCTACTCCTACTTATCCTAAAGCTCTTACCCTCCAAAGTGCTCCTCTATAGCTCAAGTTTTTAGTTGAAACCCTCGTTAGTTTCGTCGATTAGCACAATGTCATCAGCAAATAGCATATACCATGGGACCTCTTCTTGTATTGTGTTGGTTAGCTTATCCAAAACTAGGGTAAACAAGTAAGGGCTCAATGCCAAACCTCGGTGTAAACCCACTGTTACAGGAGACTCATATGTATCTCCTATTACCATTTTCACGTTAATGACGACTCCTTCATATATGTTCTTTATGGCATTTATATATTTAATATGAATTCCTTTCTTTTCCATCACCTACCAAAGGACCTTCTGTGGCACTCTATCATATGTTTTCTCTAGGTCAATGAACACCATGTGTATATCTTTATTTCTTTCGCTATAAATTTTCATCAATCTTCTTAGCAAGAATATGGCTTCTATTATATATCTACGGGGCATAAATCCAAATTGGTTCTCTATCACTCTTGTCGTGTTCCTAGGTCTACACTTTATTACTCTTTCCCGAAGTTCCATTGTATGATTTATGAGTTTAATGCCACAATAGTTCGCACAACTTTGAACATCCCTTTCATTTTTTACAAATTGGGATCAGAGTACCCTTCCTCCACTCTTTGGGCATCCTACCACTTTTTGATATAGCATTAAATAGCTTGGTGAACTATTTCACTCCAACATCTCCAAACACTTCCAAACCACTGTAATACCATCTGGATCACAAGCTTTTCTAATCTTCATATTTTTCATGGCATGCTTTACCTCAGTCAGCCTAGTTCTACGAGTTTCACTAAAACTTCTATCGCACATAGACCTCTCGAGGTCTTAAATACTATTATTTTGGTTCGAATTCAACAATTGATCAAATTATCCTCTCTCCTCATTATCTCCTGTCAACACTTGATCAATGGTTTACACATGAAAATTTTTAGAAAGTCAGATAGATGACTTCAGCTTATATTCATTACCAACGTTGATAGCAATAGGGAGGTTATTACTCCACTTTCTCACTCCAACAGTATTAGGAAGTTATTTCCTTGTTTTCATGTGGGTGGTTAATCCAAGTTATTTGATGCAGAAAATTATTCCAGTCTTTTGAGTACTTTCACTTGAGAGATTACAGGTTCTTTCTTAACGAACCACCACCATAGGTCGCAAAAAGAAAACATCTTCCTATATTTCTAATTTGCATCTCCATACTAACGATGTTTTTGTCCTGCAAGTCCAGTAACTAGATCCATAACATAGGACAATAATCAGTTGAGAAAGTAGAGAAATAACCTCCCTCACTGCTAACAACAGTTATAAGGAAATAAGAAATATAACTAGTAGATTAGCTGAAGTCATTTACTTTCTGATTTTTCCAAATTTTTCATGAGTAGTCCGTTGGGAGACGACAGGGGTGGCTAACATCCCCATGTTGCTATCCAGACAAAGGATGGAACTTTTCTTGCCATTATAGGAAGCAATATTGATGTACGATAGAATTCCTTATAAGTATTATGCTACATAGGACTTGAACTTGAACACCTCATCTATGATTTCCCCTCTCCACTTACATGTGCCACATTCCGTCAATGTAACAAATTTCTTATACATAATATCCAACAACCTCTTGCCAGTGTTATCAAAGGCGCTTAAGCCCTGAAGTTAGGTTCAAAACATGTTGAGCGCTTCGCGTCGCTTAGTTGGCGCTTCAACATTTTCATCAAGGCTCTAAGGCATACTTTTCCTTGCCAATGAGCGTAATCCTGAAGAGACGATACTAAACAATTGATATATCACTTTATTATATTTGGTATTCATGGTTATAGATATTAGTCTTGGACTACACATACATAGTTGTAATTTTTCTCCATTTGCGCCTTTATTATTGAAGTCCATGCTTTATTTGCGCTTTGCGCTTAAAGCCCTAACAGATCTTAGAGCTTTTTTGCGCTTTTCGCCTTTAATAACACTACCTCTTGCAGAAATACAGAGTAAGGCTGCATACAATAGACCCTTACAGTCCGGCCCTTTTCCGGACACCGCGCATAGCGGGAGCTTAGTGAACCGGACTGCATTTTTAATATCCAACAACCTATTGAGATGTTCCATTTCCTGTTCACACAAATTCATCCCAAAATGTAGATCACATAAAGTTTTTCTTATGAAGTAAACTAGATTCAGAGGGCATCAAGAAGATGCAAGGAGTGCAAAAGAGATAAAATAATTAGCTCAAGTACAAAAGTCTATGCTACTATCAGGAAGCTAATAAAATCCACAAAAATATCAGCACTATTAATAGGGGTGAGATAGTTCCAACTAAACAAATTAACTAAACACGCAGCCTTGAGGGAGTAGAGTAGAGTTGAAATGCCATCAAAACACCTTCGGTTCCTTTCTTTCCAAATACACCAAAAAATTACTGTTTGCACCATTTTCCAAATTTTTTTGATGAATTTGTCAACTCTCCAAAAAATCAACCCTCAAAAGCTTGCTTTATTGATTGTGGCATAACCCATCTCAAACTAAACATAGTGTAGAAGAAGTTCCAGATTTCTTTTGCAACTGAGCATTAGAGGAATAGGTGGTTGACACTTTACGACTTTTGTTGGGTTGTTGGCACATGTAGCATCTGTTAACTAGTGTAATGTTCATCTTGATTAAGTTTGTCTGTGAGACATGCCCCATTTAGAGACTACCATGTGAAGCAAGTCACCTTGGTAGGCACTTTAGTTCTCCAGATGTGTTTAGATACATAAAGTTACATCTCTATACTTTAGAAATCTAGGAAATAACTACCATCTATTGTCTTAAGATGTTCTAGATAGATCCGAAGGATTCATTTCCACATCCAAAGAGCAAAAGCAATTTAGTTCCGTCTCCTAACTATAAATCCAAACATTTAGAAAGATCTTTCCATCCTTGTATTCCTAGCAAATAAGAAAGCTTAAACATTCATTAGTTTATTGTCTTTAATCTAAAGCCATCAATTTTAAGCAACAAGCTTTCACCCATATTCCTTTGCAAGGTCCCACAAAAGTGGAAAACATGTCAAAGCAGATATCATTAGCTTCCATATGACAAATAACAAGGACCACTAATGCCCTCAGCTATAGTAACTAAGCCACTAGCTTAGTAAGGGCCATCAAGGCTTACTTTATCGATTTGAGGTGATCACCAAATGACTCGATCAAAATAAAGTGTGCATGAATGGGCATTAGCCCAATCACTCAATCACTTGTTAAATTTCTAAAAGCCAAAACCTATACCAGAATTAATGCAACTATGGTTAGCTCAAAGTAGAGTCCAACAACTCTCCTCCCTCCTCGTCTTATCAACAAATATTAGAAAAACATCTTCTTTCCTTTTTTTAATAAGATACAAGTTAAAAAACATCTTCTTTCTTGTCTTGAAATGAATAGAATAGACTAATTCTAAGAGTCAAAGTTTGTTTTTGTGAAAACACCATGTATATGCATTTGGAAAAATAGAAAACCTATAACATGATTCGGTACCAAGAGACACTCAATTCTCTATACTGAGAGGAATCTCGTGGATGCTCCAAAAATTAACCAAAAATAAAAGATTGGCTCTCAAAATTGTACAAATTCATTTTTTGCGTTTCAAGAGCTCTTGTTCCTCGTTCTTCACAGTAGTGTTGTGAAAGGCTTGCTTAAAACGTGTTTACTGCTAGGTGCATAAAAGCTAAGTGATTTGCCTTGCTCAATCGGTGCTTCAATGCGGCCACCAAAGTGCTAAGGCGTACCCCTCCTAGCAAATAGGCATTGTCCGAAAGAGGCACCAATAAATAATAAAAAGTTAACTTAATTGTTATTAATTCATTTGTCCATGCAATTGTTTCTTATGCTTACAATCATTATTCTAGGATTTATATTTTTTTTTCTTTTTCTTCTTCATTTGTGGCCTTTCTTTATGAAAGCTTGGACTTTATTTGCTCTATGCACTTGCAACCCTAACCGATTTTATCATTTTTTTGGTTGCATTTTGCCTTTGATAACGATACTTCATAGTACACTATTTCACGCATTGACCGAGCAATCCAAACTAATTTAAGAATTAAACATTGTCTAGCGTAGTTAAATAGAGACATGCCAAATAAGTGATTCACATCTCCTCAAGACCATTTGCACATGAAGCACAATTCCACTAGGCAAGAGGATCCTTACTATATTGACTGACATGTTGATAAGCTAAAAGTAGGCCATTTGCTATTCCTAAAGAGCTATCATGTATTTTCTTATTCCTTAGTTTTCTCGCTATTAGGATCTCCCCCTTGTTGCCATAAAAGAGGAATACATTTTTTAATGCTATAAGGAATCCAAAATGATCGATTTGGAACACACGCTTCTTTTTTCTATAACCTGCAATAATATTTATTCACTGAAAAAGCTTTCATATCCCTAATATTCCACTTCCAAATGTCATATTTGAATGAATTGTATTTGGTCTATGAAGTATTTCTATCATGCTTTGCAATTCAACTTAATAAGGTAAAGAATTTTATTAATGATGAGGAACCCCTATACTCGAGGTGAGTACCAAAAGGTAGAGAACCTATACCAAATATGGTTCCCTAGAAAAGATACCCAAACTTCTATACACTGGTCACCTGTTGAGTACACCAAGAAAAAAACTAGAAATAAAAGGCTATTTCCAATTTTACATATCATTTTCATCCCTTTTCAAGTGCTCTTTTATTTTTCTCTTTCCATATGACCTATATAAAGGCTATTAGAGCAACATCTACGACCTCGATCTTCTCTTACTCTTTTTAAAAGCCCAATTACGTAAAGTGTGTGTCTGATATCACCCATTGTATTCCAAATAAATTTAGGACCACGGACCACAACAGTGCAGCCACACAGTAATGTGGCGAGAACGTATAAGTCTTCGCTCGAACATCCGAGCATGAAGTAACCACTAATATAAGTGGTTCTCATCTTCGTTATGTTTTCCACTGTCTGTATCGCACCTCCTGTCAACCGTGCAAAGAACCACACCTTCTTACGCATCCTAGAGAATTAAATAGGTAAGATATTCCAGGTCGACTCCTCTCACACTAACAATCTTTGGTACCACAACTTGTGAACAAGTTGTTCGCGCTCCCATATCTCTACAAATCAGATATAGCATGCGGTGCATTCTAACTTTTATCATGGAGCAGTGTCTTAGCAAAGTTCTGTATGTTATCACTCATACTTATAAATAGGAGGATACAAAGGCATTTAGAAAGTTTTTCCTTCTTTCATTCTTATCTCATGTGATGACTCTGAAATAAGAACTAATCTTTGAATGTTTTCATCACAAATAGTGAAGAGAAGATCTTCATGCACACCCATGCAAGCGACACCAAGGGCACATGGTAGGCCTAAAGCTCAAGGCGGTGCGCAACCTACTACTCAATCAGGGCTACAACTGCTAGGGCTACTAAAGGTAGGCCCCCGACTGCTAGACAGGCTGGAGCAGCACAAATAGTGGTGTCAAAGGCTCATGATGCACCTATTCAAACTAGCGATAAGTTACTATTGTGCACACGCTACTATGGGCGTTTAGGCTCCGGCTGTTATCCCTACTATGCAGCAACCTACACCAGTTATCCATATTGTTATTCAGGTTCCTATGACTACTCCTCCACTCGTGGTGCAATCGGGTCGGGCAGTCTTCTATTATTGATGTTGACGATAAGGCTACAACGAAGAAGATGGAAGCTTTCTTGAAGCTAAAACCCTCCTAATTTTTACATGTTCCTTTGCTTTGCCATTATCAGTTAGTAAGTAGACAGCTCATATTTACTTTTTTTTGTTCATCTTCCACCACGTTAACCACTATGTAACTTAGAAAGAGCATCGAATTTAAATCTTCATCATATTATCCAACTTCAGCAAATTATAGCATCTGCTTTAAGTTGATTTGTTGTCTTATTTCCTTTGTGCCAAGCCCATCTTCCCTTGAAGATTCACCATAACCAAGTAGAAACAACTAGAAGGGTCTCCACGAGAACTAACAACATTGATAAGGTGGGCAGTTGATAGGTATATATTCGGATCAAATATGCATATAAATTGAATTCCTTTAACTACAAGGAGTTGGTTGAGATATAGTTTATGCTACAAATAAAACAAAATGGTTTATGTAATTCTACATAGTTAATTCCTATTTTAATCCAAGGTAAAAGCAGAGAGAAAGAAAATGCAATAAGAGAAAGATGTTTTACGATGCTCACCAATGGATTAACATTAGCCAAACCAGTGCCTTCACCTGAGGCAAGAAATATTTCATTCTCAGCTGCCACTTTTACGCCTTTCAGGTGATACAAGATCTCCGATGGCCGGAAAAACCAGTGTACCTTTATCTTCCTGGACTTATCTGGATTTTCCCATATCTTTATGATTTTACCAATGTAAGGAAGTTCACCTTCCTTGTGCATGTATACACAATCATATAGAGCATAATCCACATCATCATAGGTAAAAGTATCATAAAACTGAACCTCCTTCCTCTTACCACCAATACCTCTCTTTCTACCCCAGACAAATTTAGCTTTCTCGTCATTTTCTAGGTCCACTGAAGGCTCTACTTTAACTGCTTCTACCAAGGCCATAATTGTCTCCTAACAAGGCCTCTACTTTTTACCACAGATTTAGCCCTTGACGATTCTATAATGACTGTTTCCACCAAGATGCTGATTTTTTCTCACCGATTAGCCTGAAATGCAAAGTAAGCAGTATTAAATAACTTTTTATTAGTTATACCGAAATAAGTAATAACAAAAACTAAAGATATACAGTAGTAAAACCGATAGACATTGCATTACAGGCCAAATACATGATACAATAAGAACTCTACTCAAAATCACCCAATTTTAAACCTAACAATGTCTAATGGGCACTGCTCGGTGCTCTTTCTCCGGGAAAAGGGGTTGATAAAAACCCTAAAAAGATATTGTGCAGACAGAAATTCTAGGCGAAAAAAAACGGACATACCAATGTTTGATGTTTTGGCCATAAAGAAAACCCTAAAAAGGCGTCTTCTTCAATTTCATGCAAGCCCTTTTAAGATATCTTCTTTTCCGTATGATTCACTGTCGTGTATTGCGATATCAATATCGTCCGTTGTACACGACGAACGCCACCAATTCAAACACTAGCGCTAGGATAGAGCAGACGATGAAGGGAAGGATGGGAGGGAAAAGAAAGGCAGTGAACTTGTGAAGAAAGACGCACTTCTGTGGAAACGCCTTCAATTATATGGGGGTGAGGGTAAGGGGTAATGTGGACCGGAGCCGGGCCTAAATGGGCCTGGCGGCCGGTCCCAAGTGGGTCGGGCTTCGTGGGCTGGTCCCGAATGGGCTCGGATTTTACGGGCTTTTTAACATGATCGGGACCGGGACCATTAACTAATGATTTCGGGCTAAGTGGGCCGGTCCCGGGCCTAAGTGGGTCTGGATTATTTTTTAAAAAATTTTTTTACCTAAGGCAATTTCTTATAAATTGTATATACATATATATATATGTGTGTGTGTGTGTGGGGACGGGGGGCCTAAGTGGGCCTGGACTATCTTTTTTAAAAAAAAATTTATCTAAGGCAATTTCTTGTAAACTATATAATATAATTGTGATTTAAATTTTGTAATTCAAATTTAAACACAAAAATATTGTAAAGAGATATTCAAAAGAATGTGTTATAATTTTTATTATTATGACATTAATAAAATATGGCAATATCTTTCTTAGTCTTCCTCCCTCAATGGAATGAGCACAACAAGGTGCTAATAACACAATTGAGAAGAAAAAGAAACTAATCAAGATGTGCCAAAATACAAGTTACATGATACATTCTAATTTTTGTTCATACAAGTTACATGGTATCTCTTACAAACTTCATAAATCCTTCAAGGTTAGGAGGAATTTTCGTTGGTGGTGGCGGAAAAGAAGCTTGTTCATCACCGCTTCCGGGCGAAGCAGCATCCTCCCCAAGTTCAGCCAACATTTCTTCGTAAGTTTCGTCTACCTCTGGTTGTGATTCAGCAAGTCCAAAATTTCTTCGTTCCGAACGGATCCAATCTCTGAAAAGTACTGATTTTTCCAAGCTCTCCCTCATAGACGCTCTATAATCACCGAGTTGAAGTCTTGCTTGACTGAAAGGGCTCTCCGATGCCACTGTTGAAGCTTGAATAGTTAAAATGTCTCAAGTCATCCTTGAAAGAATAGGAAAGTATTTTTCTTTGTCCTTCCACCATTTCAAAATATTAAAGGAGTCGTCGGGATTCACTTCCTCAATTCCCTGTGACAAATAAACTTCAAGCTCATTTAGATGTGAACAATTAGAACCTTGAGAATCCCCGAACCCGCCCAAGCACTAAGTGCTCTTACTCCCACAGTTCTTTTAGATGATTGAGAACTAGAAGAAGTAGGAGTTAGAACATTTGGCCTAGCATGATCTAATGCAATTTGATAAGCACTATAAATAGTTTGATCATTTTTTTTAATTGAGGCTATTGCTTCCGGAAGTATAGACAACTCCTCATCTTCAAGTGCTAACCATTATAAACATATTCATACCAAAACTAAGGACCTCCTAATTTCATAGTAGGATTTAACAAGGAAGCAACACCATAAATTGGAGGAATAGGGAAAAAATATTTACTTTTTTCTCATAGAATCAATAGCAAGCTGATAAATTACACCACCCTCTGAAAAATGACGAAACAAATTTGCAAGTTCATCAATATAAACTAAACAGTTAGAAATAGTAGGATAATATTGCCCAGAAAATTCATTTGTAGCAATATGAAATTTTTCTAAAAAATCTACAAGCATTTTAACATTAGTCCAATCGGCACTTGTAAGGTGCTCATCATCATCACTTATATGAACATTAAACATTGAGTTTATGGGATTTCCATATTCATATGCAACAACTAAACTTTCATACATGTAATTCCATCTAGTTGGACAAGATTTAGGAACCTTTCTTTCTCTTAGGCCAAATTCATCGCATCTTTTAAAATATTTGCTAAGTCTACTTCTACGGTTTGAATAAAAAAGCGAGTTGTCACGACCCAAATTTCCAACCCACGAGATCGTGATGGCACCTAACACAATACTTGCTACGCAAGCCGATATTAGAGATTTACGAACCATTTTCTTTAGAAGTTTACTTGACACAATAGAAAATCTTAAAAGTAAAACAAATAAATCCAATATTTTCCCATAAATGACTTCATGAATAATATTAGATAAACTGAAACGAACCACAAACTATTACCAACTATTTATCTACCCTGGTGCCACAATTCACAAACTACTAAAGAGTACTACAAATAATGGACTGAAAGAAGTTTATATGACTGTCTCAAATAAAATAAAACAGAAGCTAAAGAGTGTAGAGAAGACTCCAGAAATCTGCGTACGCCAGCATATCTACCTCTTGTCTCCAATGAAAATGCGCAGCTACTAAAATCTCCTAACTCTGGCCGGTACCTGGATCTGCACAAAAGAGCGCAGAGTGTAGTATCAGTACAACCGACCCTATATACTGAGTAAGTGTCGAGCCTAACCTCGATGAAGTAGCGACGAGGCTACAGCGGGACATTAACAATATAACATGTGAACAATATATATAATAGAGCAAGAAAGAACTAATAATAATAAACTCGATAACCAGTAACTTGCAATAGTAGATAAAAACAACTCGGATAACTCTTTTCAAATATCAACTGTAATCAACTCCTCAAATTTTCCAACTTTCAATGTAAATCATAATAAAAATCAGAGTATGAAAACCTTTTTAATAAAACCAGAGTTTTCCAAATCCTTATTTTCAAAAATCAGTAAAACATAAATATTCACCCTCGCTATTTGTTGCGGCGCCAACCCCGCTCCCACCTGTCCACCCTTATTGCTCCTCCATATATATATATATATATATATATATATATATATATATATCACCCTTATTTCTCATGTTGCGGTGTGCAACTCGATCCCACTTGTCCACCCTTATTACTCCTTGTTGCGGCGTACAACCCGCTCGCACCAGACAATCACATCACTTTATTTATAAAAAGGATTTTCACAAATTAATTCAAAGCCTTTCACAATATTTATGTCTCAACAATTGTAAACAGAACAAGTTTCACTTTAGATAACAGTAAGAGCAGAATATGAAATAATGACAATGAGACAATGAGTGTTCCGGCCTTTATTTTGTAAATAGTAAAACATGAATATTCTCCCTTATTGCTCCTTGTTGCGGCGTGAAACCCGATCCCACATGTCCACCCTTATTACTCCTCCCTGTATATATCACCCTTATTTCTCTTGTTGCTGCGTGCAACCCGATCTCACTTGTCCACCCTTATTATTCCTTGTTGCAACGTGCAACCCGCTCCCACCAGACATATCATATCAGTTTATTTATGAAAAACGTTCACAATTCAGGCCAAGCCTTTCACAATATTTTTGTATCAACAATTGTAAATAGAAGCTGTAAAACTCATAAACTTCATCGATTATCATTTCACAACGAAACCAACAGGAAATTATATACATATCGTAAAACTGACATCTAACTCAACCCTTATGTAACATAACAAAACCAAGAGAACAACCAACACTTTCAAAATACGCCAACCAATACTTAACAATAAGTTAATGAATCCAAATAGGCATAGAAACATCAATGATCCTGAAATAATTAAGCCCGGAAGCAGATAATTGGAAACGGGGAAGAGACCATGTTTAACAATAATTTTAGTGGTGCATAGATACTCGTCACTTCACCTATACACCGTACACATGAAAATTCACATAGCATTTAAGTAGGGATTCCTATTCCATCAAGTCAAGATTAAACCAAGCACTTACCTCAATTTCGCAGGCCACTCACTGCTCAATTATCGCTTTTTTCGAATTTACCTCTAACCTTCTCGAATATAATCATAATTTGTTTAATATAATTAATTTATGCTAAAGGAACTAACTTTACTGAAAAATCATTATTTTCCTAAGTTTTCTCAAAAAAAGTTAAAACGCGCCCCTGGGCCTGCTTGGTCCAAACTCGGGGTTCGGACCAAATTCTGTTTGCCCATTCACCGCCGAGCCCGAATATGCAATTAGTTTCGAAATCTGATCTCAATTCGGGTCAAAATTCCATTTTTACAAAATTCCCTATTTCTACCCAAACCCTCAATTTTTACTATGAAAATTCTTGATTTTGGATTGAAAAGTGATGAAAAACATTGTGTAATTGAAATAATAGAGTTTAGAATTGATTACCAACACTTTGGGAATGAACTTTGGTGAAGAAAATCGTCTTTAGGGCTTGGTAGTTTGAAAAATAGGAAGAAAAAGAGTTTTGTCCGTTTTTACGGTGTTTAATATGATTGGGCAAGCCTTCATTGCGTTCGCGATGGGCCTGCCACGTTCGCACAGTGTCAGGCCCAAGTGGCTTATGCGTTCGCGTTGGTGGGGACGCGTTCGCGATGCTTTGCAGATTGGGGCTTGCGCGTTCGCGGCCCAGCGACCGCGTCCGCATAGAAGAAACCCAGGATCCTCCCCCAGGCCCAATTGCATAATGCGTTCGTGAGAGGGGAGGGTGCGTTCGCATAGAACAAGGGCGACCCCCCCCCCTCAGTTAAATTACTCTATGCGTTCGCGATAGAGGCAAGACGAAGAATTAAATATCTGGGCACTAGAAAATAGAAAACCAACAACTTTCTCAAGTGTAAAACATCCCGTGGCATATACGAAACTCACCCGAGCCCTCGGGGCTTTAAACTAAACATGCACGCAAGTCTAAAAACATCATACGGACTTGCTCGTGCGATAAAATCATGAAAATAACATTTAAAACTATGGATTTAACCTCAAAACTCACCATTTTCTCAAGAACACTCAACTTTCACTATTTCTCAATCGGACGTTCGAATCACGTCAAATCAACTCCGATTCTTACCAAATTTCATAGATAGGATGTAAACATCATAACAAACCTGTATCGAGCTCCGGAAATAAAATATGCGCCCGATACCAACGGTTTCAAACATTAATCCATTTTTTTATTTCATTAAAAATCCAGCAAAATAATTTCTTTCAAAAATTGATTTCTAAGTCTAGAGATCTCGGAATTCAATTCCGGGCATACACCCTATTCCCATATTTTACTGTGGACCTCCCGGAATCGTCTGAACACAGATCCGGGTCCATTTACTAAAAATGTTGAACAAAGTCAACTAAAACCAAAATTTTAAATTCCAATAATTACTATTTCTCATATTTTCACATAAAAGCTTTCCGATTTCACGTCCGGACTGTGCATGCAAATCGAGGTAAATAAAATTAAATATTTTTAAGGCTAATGAACCTGAAATGGAGTCTTATTTTATAAGATGACCTTTTGGGTCATCACAATCTCCACCTCTGAAACAAACGTTCGTCCTCGTACGGACATAGAAAATTACCTGAACTAGCAAACAAGTGGGGATATCTACTCTGCATGTCTGAATCGGACTCCCAAGTACCTGCCTCAACATGCTGACCCCTCCACTGAACTCGAACTAAAGGGTAACTCTTTGATCTCAACTGACGAACCTGCCGGTCTAAAATGGCTACCGGCTCCTTTTCATAAGTCAAATCTTTGTCCAATTGGACAGAGCTGAAATCTAACACGTCGGACGGGTCACCATGATATTTCTGGAGCATAGATACATGAAATACCGGATGAACTGAGGATAACCCTGGAGGCAACGCAAGTCTATAAGCTACCTCCCCCACTCTATCGAGAATCTCAGATGGTTCGATATACCTAGGACTCAACTTTGCCTTATTCCCAAATCTCATGACACCCTTCATGGGCGACACCCGGAGTAATACTCTCTCTCCAACCATGAATGCCACATCACGAACCTTACGATCGGCGTAACTCTTTTGCCTAGACTGAGTTGCACAAAGTCGATCCTGTATAATCTTGACCTTATCTAAGGCCTCTTGAACTAAGTTTGCACCCAATAACCGAGCCTCTCCCGGCTCAAACCACCCAACTGGCAATCCACACCGACTACCATATAATGCCTCATAGGGAGCCATCTGAATGCTCGACTGATAACTATTATTGTAGGAGAAGTCCGCTAACGGCAAGAATTGATCCCAAAAACCTCCAAAGCCAATAACACAATAACCCAAATGGCGTCGAACTTCCTCTGAGTCCGTGGGAGTCCAACAACGAAGTCCATAGTGATAAGCTCCCACTTCCACTCAGGAATCTCTATCTGCTGAAGTAAACCACCGGGTCTCTGATGCTCATATTTCACCTGTTGGAAATTCAAAGAACGAGCCACATAAGCAACCATCTCCTTTTTCATCCTTCGCCACCAGTAGTGCTGCCTCCGGTCCTGGTACATATTGGTAGCACCCGGGTGAATAGAATACTTAGAACTATGAGCTTCTTCAAGAATCAACTCACGAAGGCCATCAACATTAGGCACACATATATGACTCTGCATCCTCAAAACACCATCATCTCCAACTGTAACCTTCTTGGTACTACCGTGCCGAACTGTGTCCCTAAGGACCATTAAGTGCGGGTCATCATCCTGCCGATCTTTGATACGCTCGAATAAGGAAGACCGAGCAACTGTACAAGCTAGAACATGGCTGGGCGAAATATCCAATCTCACGAACTGATTAGCCAAAGTCTGAATATCTGAAACTAACGGTCTCTCACCAACTGGAATACATGCAAGGCTGCCCATACTCGCTGCTTTCCTACTTAATGCATCGGCCACCACATTGGCCTTTCCCGGATGACACAATATAGTGACATAATAATCCTTCAATAACTCTAACCATCTCCTCTGCCTCAAATTAAGATCATTTGCTTGACAAGTACTGGAGGCTACGATGATTCGTGTAAACCTCACATGGCACGCCATAAAGATAGCGCCTTCATATTTTCAGTGCATGAACAATGGCTTCCAACTCTAAGTCATGGACATGATAATTCTTCTTGTGAATCTTTAAGTGCCGAGACGCCTATGCTATCACCCTGACCTCTTGCATCAATACTGCTCCCAACCCAATACGGGAAGCATCACAATATACCGTGAAAGATCCTGAACCTGATGGTAACACCAATACCGACACTGAAGTCAAAGATGTCTTGAGCTTTTGAAAGCTCGCCTCATACTTGTCCGACCATTTAAATGGAACACCCATTTGGTTCAATATGATCTTAATAGTTTCTCATAATCAATTTCAGAATCATCAAATAACTTATCGTTAACAATAATCTCCTTCCGAACCTTCACAATACTGACAACGAGATGCGACGCATGGAGGACTCATAATTATTTACCTGAATTAACGTGTTTCATTTAACGCCATATGAGCGGGCACCTACCTTGCGGGTTAAAGCTCAATAATTATAACACGAATTTGGCAAATTACGCACAGATAAATTTTATACAAAAGTCTTCAAATAAACCTAACAGGCATGACTCCTATTAGTACTATAGTACAAATTTTAATTTCACAAAAGAGAATTTAAGCACAAGAATTTTCATCACAAGGACCTCGTCCTTATATAACTTCCACCGCGGCTCGTAGCCCGATTTAAACATACCAAATCGAATTAAAATGTGAGGGTCTCACCCTCAGTTCTGAATCACAAGTAATATGCACATCGTGCCAATCGAAACATTCTATTTTCTTCTTTTAAAATTTTCCATTAAACAAAATTACAACACGTACTGATAGACATATCTATCTCCATAGAATTTCTCAATACAAGTATTCATATAAGTAGATTTCAAATTTACGAAGCTCACCCATGAGTGGAGCATATTAGGAGAACTTTCTTAGATACTCATAACCGAATCAAGTTAAGGAAATTACCGCTTTATAATAACTAGAAATTGTAACTGTAATGACACTATCTGATATAGTGACCTCAGCCACACCCTAGAAAGTATATCAACAGGCTGGGTCTCCACCTCTAGGAGTCTGACCTCCACATTCGACATTCCGACCCTTTTCCTCTAGCTGGACATATAAGTTAAGTTGTAACTGTAATGGGGCACATAGCCTGAGTGATCTGATGAAATATGACTCTCCCAAGTCTAGGGAAATTTCTACCACTAGCCGAAATAAAATATTAATCTGCCTTGCGTCGTACAAAATTTTACGATTATAATTGAATCCTTAAATGAGTCTGAGAAACAAATTCTATCAATAGCATTCAGGAGAACTGATCCAAGTAATTGATGTTGCAATGACTGGTCGTCCTCTTCGTAGGCTTGCCAAAAACACCGGCGGCCAATTTTTTCTTTTACTATGTTGTCTCAGCATTGCTGAGCTACCCCATTTATTCATATACCTTTCGTTATTCTTTGGGGTAACTCTCATCCCTATTGATGCACAATGATCACAAAAGTAGAGCTCTATACAGATAAATCTTGGCATGAACACTATGGTCTAGAAGCTCTTCAACCACTGCACTCCCTCCGAAGCATCCCAAAATCGCAATTCTAAATTTCACGCTGAGTAGACCTTCCGTAGATTTAAAGTTGTTTATATAACTCCTTTGGCATTGAGGTATAGGGTTATTAAGGAGGCATACATACCACAAGTCCCAGCCTTATCTCTTGCAAATTCTCAGGCCTTATACATTCTGGGCCAACATCGATATAACACATGATCTCGCAATCTATTCCTTGACAGTGGACTTCCCCACTAGGCACGAAATAACAGGTCACAATGTCTGATAATCCGCAATGTTAAATTCCACAACTCATATAAATCAACCCCGTTGCTTTCAACTTATCTCCATGTTCTGCAATACTTTATAGCAGCAGTCAAGAAAATCATGTGGGTCTTCAAAAGATGTACCACCTAAATGGAGTAGAATTAGCTTGATGAACCTGTCCAGTCTCAACAAACATCGGAAGTCATAGCTGCCCCATCTACAATCGGGGCTGCCACGATTGTCTGAACTACCCTAACCGGGTTGGCTGCTGGGGCCTGGATCTGAGGAGTAATCTGATCAGGAGTGTGGGTAGCAGGAGTTTGGAACCCTCATCCAGCCCAAGATACGACTGCTGCAACAGGGAGTGCGCCAGTCTAGGCTACACTCTCCATCAGGACCACTAATCGCACTAAAGCGTCCTAAAGTACCGGGGTAGCAATGAACCCCTCTAAGACCTGAGCTGGTCCAGCTGGAACGGTTTGAGGTGGAGCCCCCTCATCAATCTCAATCTGGGGTTCCGCAGTTGGAGCTGCTGTCTGAGCAGTAGGCTGTGTCCTGCCCTTGCCTCGACCCCTGACATGGCCTCGGCCTCTTCCCTTAATAGGAGTTGTTGTTGCTGGAAGACCAGATTGTTGGTTAGCGGAAGAGGAAACACGTGTTCTCGCCATTTGCGAGAGAATATAAGAGTTCAATCAATTTTTTTATGAGATATCAAGAATCGCACGACCAAGTGGAAATAAAAATGAGTTTGTTCCTAACTTCATAGCCTCTGAGAGATAAGTACAGACGTTTCCGAACCGATCCTTCAGACTCTATCAAGCTTGTTTGTGAATTGTGAGACCTATGCAACCTAGTGCTCTGATACCAACTTGTTA
Organism: Nicotiana paniculata; assembly: GCA_005239505.1. NCBI lineage: Eukaryota > Viridiplantae > Streptophyta > Magnoliopsida > Solanales > Solanaceae > Nicotiana > Nicotiana paniculata. The sequence goes on from ML302909.1 coordinate 100,085, forward strand.
CGATCCAAATTCCCAACCCACAGGACCGTGATGGCGCCTAACACAATACTTGCTAGGCAAGCCGATGTTAGAAATTTATGAACCATTTCCTTTAAAAGTTTACTTGACACAATAGAAAATCTTAAAAATAAACAAATAAATCCAATGCTTTCCAATAAATTACTTTATGAATAATATTAGATAAACTGAAAGAACCACGAACTATTACCAACTATTTATCTACCCAGTTCTGGTGTCACAATTCACGAACTACTAAAGAGTACTACAAATAATGGACTGAAAGAAGTATATATGAATGTTTCAAATAAAATAAAACAACAAATAAATAGTGTAGAGAAGACTCCATGAGTCTGCGAACGCCAGCAGATCTACCTCTTGTCTCCAATGAAAATGCGCAGCTACTAAAATCTCCTAACTCTGGTCGGTACCTGGATCTGAACAAAAGAGTGCAGAGTGTAGTATCAGCACAATCGACCCCATGTACTGCGTAAGTATCGATCCTAACCTCGACGAAGTAGTGACGAGGCTACAGAGGGGCATTAACAATATAACCTGTGAACAATATATATAATAAAGCAAGAAAGAACTAATAATAGTAAACTCGATAACCAGTAACTTGCAATAGTAGATAAAAACAACTTTTATCTACTCGGATAACTCTTTTCAAATATCAACTGTAATCAACTCCTCAAATTTTCCACTTTCAATTTAAATAATAATAAAAATTAGAGTATGAAAACCTTTTTAAAAAAACCAGAGTTTTATAAATCCTTATTTTTGAAAATCAGTAAAACATAAATATTCGCCCTTATCGCTATTTGTTGCGGCGCGCAACCCACTCCCACCTGTCCACCCTTATTGCTCCTCCCTATATATATATCACCCTTATTTCTCATGTTGCGGCGTGCAACCCCGATCCCACATGTCCACCCTTATTACTCCTTGTTGCGGCGTGCAACCCGCTCCCACCAGACAATCACATCACTTTATTTATAAAAAGGATTTTCACAATTTAAGTCAAAGCCTTTCACAATATTTATGTCTCAACAATTTTAAAGAAAACAAGTTTCACTTTAAATAACAGTAAGAGTAGAATATGAAATAATGATAACGAAATAATGAGTGTTCCAGCCTTTATTTTATAAATAGTAAAACATGAATATTCTCCCTTATTGCTCCTTGTTGCGGCGTGCAACCCGATCCCACTTTGTCCACCCTTATTTATCCTCCCTATATATATATATCACCCTTATTTCTCCTGTTGCGGCGTGAAACCCGATCCCACTTGTCCACCCTTATTACTGCTTGTTGCAATGTGCAACCCGCTCCCACCAGACATATCATATCAGTTTATTTATGAAAAACATTCACAATTCAGGCCAAGCCTTTCACAATATTTTTGTATCAACAATTGTAAATAGAAGCTGTAACATTCATAAACTTCATCGATTATCATTTCACAATGAAACCAACAGGAAATTATATACATATCGTAAAACTGACATCCAACTCAATCCTTATGTAACATAACAAAACCAAGAGAACAACCAACACTTTCAAAATAATCCAACCAAGACTTAACAATAAGTTAACGAATCCAAATAGGCATATAAACATCAATGATTCTGAAACAATTAAGCCCGAAAATAAATAATTGGAAACGGGGAAGAGACCATGTTTACAATAATTTTAGTGGTGCATATATACTCTTCACCTCACCTATACACCGCACACATGCAAATTCACATAGCATTTAAGTGGGGATTTCTATTCCCTCAAGTCAAGATTAAGCCAAGCACTTACCTCAATTTTGCAGGCCACTCACTGCTCAATTACCACTTTTCCTTGCGAATTTACCTCTAACCCGCTCGAATTTAATCATAATTAGTTTGATATAATTAATTTATGCTAAAGAAACTAACTTTACTGAAAAATCATTATTTTCCTAAGTTTTCTTAAAAAAAGTTAAAACCCGACCCCGGGCCCGCTTGGTCCAAACTCGGTGTTCGGACCAAATTTCGTTTACCCATTTATATGCAATTAGTTTCGAAATTCGACCTCAATTCGAGGCCAAAATTCCATTTTTATAAAATTCCCTATTTCTATCCAAACCCTCAATTTTTACCATGAAAATTCTTGATTTTGGATTGAAAAGTGATGAAAAACATTGGGTAATTGAAATAGTAGAGTTTAGAATTGATTACCAACACTTTAAGGATGAACTTTGGTGAAGAAAATCGTCTTAAGGGCTTGGTAGTTCGAAAAATAGGAAGAAAAAGAGTTCTGTCCGTTTTACATTATTTTTTATATGACTGGGCAGGCCTTCATCTTCGCGATGGGCTTGCCGTGTTCGCATAGTGTCAGGCCCAAGTGGCCTATGCGTTCGCGTTGGAGGGGATGCGTTCGTGATGCTTTGCCAATTGGGGCCTTCGCGTTCGCGGCCCAGCGACCGCGTCCGCGTAGAAGAAACGCAGGATCCTCCCCCAGGCCCAGTTACATAATGCGTTCGCGAGAGGGGAGGGTGCGTTCGCATAGAACAAGGGCGACCCCCAGCTAAATTACTCTATGCGTTCGTGATAGGGGCAATGAGAATGCGAAGAATTAAATATCTGGGCACCAAAAATTAGAAAACCAACAACTTTCTTAGGTGTAAAACATCTCGTAGCCTATCCGAAACTCACACGAGCCCTCGGGGCTCTAAACTAAACATGCACACAAGTCTAAAAACATCATACGAACTTGCTCGTGCGATAAAATCATGAAAATAACATTAAAAACTATGGATTTAACCTCAAAACTCGTCATTTTTCTCAAGAACACTCAACTTTCACTATTTCTCAACCGGGCGTCTGAATCACGTCAAATCAACTCCGATTCTTACCAAATTTCGCAGATAGGATGTAAACATCATAACAAACCTGTATCGAGATCCGGAACCAAAATACGGGCCTGATACCAATGATTTCAAACATTAATCCATTTTTTTATTTTATTAAAAATCCAGCAAAATAATTTCTTTTAAAAATTGGTTTCTAAGGCTAAGGACCTCGAAATTCAGTTCCGGGCATACGTCCATGTCCCATATTTTACTGCGGACCTCCCGGGATCATCGGAACAGAGATCCGAGTCCGTTTACTAAAAATGTTAAACAAAGTCAACTGAAACCAAAATTTTAAATTCCAAAAATTACTATTTCTCATATTTTCACATAAAAGCTTTCCGGTTTCACGCCCGGACTACACATGCAAATCGAGGTAAATAAAATATTTTTTTTAAGGCTAATGAGCCTGGAAAGGAGTCTTATTTTATAAGATGACCTTTTGGGTCATTACACCAGTTAAGAGCCATTTTAACCTTTTCAATTTCAACATTTAAAATTCTCATACCATCACCAACAATTAAATGGTAAATATGACAAATACATCTAACATGAAAAATGTTACTAAATGCAATATTTAGTGTAGTGGTAAGCAATGCTATAGAATTAGTGTTACTAGAAGCATTAATATCTACAAATATCCGTAATCGTGCTAGCAATAAACTGTCTGCGTGACATGATTAATTATTTTATAAGCAATAATGCACTTTTGCATTATCCAATCATCATCGATTCAATGACTGGTGGTAGTAAGATAATCATAGTCTGTCACGGCCCAAAATCCATAAGGTCGTGATGGCGCGGGACACCATTGTCTGTCAAGCCAATCATTAAATAGTTAAGTTAGATTTCCTGTTTTTATCATTTTTGAAATCATTACCTTTCACTTTACTACATGATAACTGAATAAATCCGCTAAGTAAATACGACAGTTTAACCTTTCATTTTTATAAAATGCATCCCAAACACATCCCAGAACCCGGTGTCACAAGTGCATGAGCAAATTCTAAGAATTTTAAGATTTCTACAAAGATTATCCGAAATACAATTGGACCAGGAAATTAAAATAAAATGAATACAATACGAGGGAGACTCTGTCAGCTCGCCTCCGGATAATGCAGCTCGCCTAAGTCTCCAATCCAGCCACATCGCTATGAAGGTACCTGCGCAATAAAAATGCACAGCAATAGTAGCATGAGTACAAAAATAACGTGTACTCAGTAAGTATCCCGCCTAACCTCAGAGAGGTAGTGACGAGAGGTCGAATTAGACACTTGCTAGAAGTCAATTTAGTATAATCAAGTGAGACACCAAGCATGAATATCATAGGCAATTTATTAAAATCAGGAATAAATAATATCAACTCCTTCCACATTTAACACTTTAAATCTTCGTCATTTAAGTTATCAATTAAAACTTCATAGGCCAATAAACAAGTAATAACTACAGAAAATACGCAGCAATTAGTAATACCGAGGGTCGAACGACACGGACCAACAATAATAAAATATGCACTGCTGAGGGTCGAACGACCCGAACCATAGATGCATCTATCTGCCCCGCTCGCGAATCGAACATGCGACACGGTTAACATAATACTAGGGCTACTCTGCTCGCGAATCATACCTGCGACTAGGGTCCCCATATAAATATACATAAATACAGGGTCATCATGCTCGCGAATCATACATGTGACTCAGGCACCCAAAGTTACACATATTCACACCAATAAACCACATTTTTATCAAGAAAACAGGAAAATTAGATGTTCTATGAAGTGATAAAATTATCCTTTTAATAAATATGAGAATAGTATTTAAAACCTTTCTGGAGATTTACTTGCAAATTTCGACAGGGTTCCAAACTCTATAGATTTATCCGAAACACAATTATCCAAGGAAGAATCAATTCTCCTTCTAGGTGATTAAGAAAAGTAAACTCTATCCTTCTCAGAGATTTAGATACTAATTGAAAGCATCACATGATATTTTATTGACAAGGTCACAAGTACAACAAGTAAAGCATGCTAGTGGGTCCTAGACTACCCGGACATGGCATAATAGTAGCTACGCACGGACTCCCATCACCTCGTGCGTACGTAGCCTCCACAAATAATAGCATGTATTCATTTAGTTCACCTATAGGACAATTCCCTCTCACAAAGTTAGAAAGGAGACTTACCTCGCACCGAAATTCCATAACCGGCTTCCAAGCCCTTCCAACGACTCCAATTGGTGCACAACGCCCCAAAACTATTCAAATAACGGGAAAACCAATAAAAATTCACTCTAATACTTGTAACAATTCAAATTATATAAGTTCCCAACTCCGCTCAAAAAGTTGACCAAAATGCCTTCGGGCCCACGTGTCCCAGTTCCGAAATTTCTCGAAGATAAATTCTACCCATAGCTTTACTAACTCAAATATATAATTTTCTCTAATTTTCATGCTCAAATTCATGGTAAAAGTCCAAAATTCCAAATTCTAGGTCTTCCCAAAAATCCAAAATTTATACAAATTTTCGATGTCTAAATCCATGTAAGATCACATATTTAACTCAAAAATAGGAAGATATCATTTACCTAGTGTTGCTTGGTGAAAATCCCTCCTTGAGCTCTCCAAAATCGTCCAAGCCAAATGAAAGAAATGGGCCAAAACTCGTGTTTAAAACAATCTGCCCGGGCTTCATCGAGTTGTACCTTGCGGTGTGCATGTTGTACATCCTATTACAATTTTCCCTTGCTGTACATCTTATGTTAAAACACCCATAACTCCTTTTAAAAATATTCAAATGACAAACAGTTTGAATATTTAGAAACTATACTTGAAGATCTTTAATTTGATAGGTTGTACACCATATAAATCTTTATATATTCCAAGATATGAGCTTCTAAAGTCGGCTCCATACATCAGTAAATTCTGTCGAAACTACTTCACCCACCATATTCAATCAATCATAACTTTCTTATAAAATGTCCAAATCATGAATAATTTAACTTTATGGAAACTAGAATGCAAGGGCTACAACTTTTATATTTTGAAAATTTTCAGATTCCTTATAGATTTTGATATATACGCTTCCAAAGTTAGCTCTTTGATGCATCAGTTGCTGTCCAAAACAGATTTGCAGCAGAAATTTCAGCAGCTATTTTGGCCAAAAATCCATTGCGTTAGCCTTCCGAAATCTACCCGAGGCCCTCGGGAGCTTAACCAATTATACCAACATGTCCCAAAACATGATAGGAACACGCTCGAGTCCTCAAGTCACATCAAACAACGTCGAAATCATGAATCGCACTCCAATTCAAGCTTTATGAACTTTGAAATTTCAAACTTCCACATCCGATGCCGAAACCTATCAAATCACGTCCCATTGACCCCAAATTTTGCACAAAAGTCATATTCGACATTACGGACCTGCTCCAACTTCCAAAATCACATTCCGACCCCGATATCAAAATTTTCACTTCCGGTCGGATTTCTCAAAAACCTTCAAATTTCTATCTTTAGCTAAATGACTTCAAAATGACCTACGGGCATCCGAGTTCACTTCCGATCGCACTCCCAACTCCACGATCACCATAAGGAGCTATTCCCAGGCTCTGAACCCCAAATGTACATCAATATCACTGAAATGCGCTTCAAGCCAAACTCAAGAAATTTCTTCAAAAATGCTGACTTCCACAATATAAGCCGAAACGCTCCTGGGTTATCCAAAGTCCGATCCGGACATACGCCCAAGTCCGAAATCATCATACGAACCTGTAGGAACCTTCAAATCCTGATTCGGAGGTCATTTTCTCAAAATTCCAATCTTAGTTGATTCTTCCAACTTAAGGCTTCCTAATTGAGAATTTTCTTCCTAAATTGACTCCAAACTTCCTGAAATTCAAGTCCGACCACAACTACACGTCATAATACCCGAAACGAAGCTGCTCATGACTTCAAACCACTGAACGACGCGCTAGATCTCAAAATGACCGGTCGGGTCGTTACATTCTCCCCCACTTAAATAGACGTTCGTCCTCGAACGTGCTAGGAACTACTCTGGAGTTATCTAAAATTACTGCTTAACACCTCGAGCACCTGCCCGTGCTACTACAACCCATTTGAGCACATAGGCCTGATCAAACCTGAAGACATCCTCCTTTATCCATACAATCAACTCAGAACCCAATTCCAATACCTGAAATTCAAGCTTTATGAACTTTGAAATTTCAAACTTCCACATCCGATGTCAAAACCTATCAAATCACGTTCGATTGACCCCAAATTTTGCACACAAGTCATATTCAACATTACGGACCTGCTCCGACTTCCAAAATCGCATTCCGACCCCGATATAAAAATTTCCACTTCCGGTCAGATTTCTCAAAAACCTTCAAATTTCTATCTTTAGCCAAATGACTTCAAAATTACCTACGGGCATCCAATTCACTTCCGATCGCGCTCCCAACTCCAGAATCACCATACGGAGCTATTCCCAGCCTTGGAACCCGAAACAGACATCAATATCACTGAAATGCGCTTCAAGCAAACTTAGGAAATTTCTTCAAAAATGTTGACTTCCACAATATAAGCCGAAACGCTCCCGGATTATCCAAATCCCGATCCGGACATAAGCCCAAGTCTGAAATCATCATACGAACCTGCAGGAACCTTCAAATCCTGATTCGGAGGTCGTTTGCTCAAAATTCCAATCTTAGTTGATTCGTCCAACTTAAGGCTTCCAAATTGAGAATTTTCTTCCTAAATTGACTCCAAACTTCCTGAAATTCGGTTCCGACCACACCTACTCGTCATAATACCCGAAATGAAGCTGCTCATGACATCAAACCACTGAACGACACGCTAGAGCTCAAAACGATCGATTAGGTCGTTATATTCTCCCCCACTTAAACAGACATTCGTCCTCGAACATGCTAGGAACTGCTCTGGAGTTATCTAAAATCACTGCTTAATACCTCGAGCACCTACCCGTGCTAATACAACCCAGTTGAGCATATAAGCCTGATCAAACCTGAAGACATCCTCCTTTATCCATACAATCAGCTCAGAACCCAATTCCAATACCTAAAATTCTCGGTCAGGCCTAGTTCCAATATATAAACACCGTATCAACTACCACCCGATATACCAGAACATGACTGCGTACCTTTGCTGAATCAGCACCATGCACCGCATAACTCATCATCTGACCATAATGACCAACAGTCTCACATGATACCACATCACGCCAATAGGCCAAAACTCGAACATGATACATAAGAAATGACTCAAGAAGGGACTACTCAACTCACGCAACTAATATGAACTTTCCTCAAAAAATAGGAAGTAAAACACAAGAAAAAATAAATATAGGAACCTGACTCATTATCACACTGTTGTGGTGTGCAACCCGATCCAAATAATATACCTGTGGCGGAGTGCCACCCGATCCCATCATAAAATTCACATAAGGAAATATACACGGAGATGAATTGCTCACT